>CM074149.1:57078-301424 GCA_037178625.1 Skeletonema tropicum
TTCTTTCCAAGAAGAACAATCAGTATTAGCTCTTCTTTTGAGTCGTACATAATCAGGGTTATTATGTTACTATCCCAAGTTGATTCAATAAAACTATGAGGAATGAGGAGCTGAAATTTGAGATCAAGATAGAGTTTGATATGACGATCGTAGTCCTAAAGTTTCAAGATTAAAAAATTTCTCGTTTTTGAGAAAACGCATATTTTTTTAAAGATGCTTAGAATAGTATAATTATTGCAAAACACAAAAAATATTTTTCACCACTTCTGTCAATGGATGTCATAGTGACATCAGAGTGGTACTCAAATGACTGGTTTTAATTATTCATGACTGGTACATGAGTGCCATAAGAAGTCTTGTGAATACCGCAATATTGTTTGTCTGGTATCACTGAGTGCCGCGCGAACTCACATCTGGTATAATTGAGTGCCATACGAAGGTGTGTGGGATCCAATAACCAAGGGTTCTCACCTTTTTTTTTTGAAAGTGATGTTTTGCAAAAGTTCCTACCAGCTGATGCTCTGTGCAGTTTTCGAGCTGAATGCGGTACTCAAAAAAGGCCTTTTCTTTACAAGGTCTTGTCTCTACCAGGGTGTGGGACTGATATTTTGGTAGCAGGTTGAACTTCGAACTTAGGGTTATTATGTTACTATCCCAAGTTGATTCAATAAAACTATGAGGAATGAGGAGCTGAAATTTGAGATCAAGATAGAGTTTGATATGACGATCGTAGTCCTAAAGTTTCAAGATTAAAAAATTTCTCGTTTTTGAGAAAACGCATATTTTTTTAAACTCTGTGCAGTTTTCGAGCTGAATGCGGTACTCAAAAAAGGCCTTTTCTTTACAAGGTCTTGTCTCTACCAGGGTGTGGGACTGATATTTTGGTAGCAGGTTGAACTTCGAACTTAGGGTTATTATGTTACTATCCCAAGTTGATTCCGTCCGTGGTGCTGAAAGTTGCAACAAGTCCTGGTACAAAACCTACGTACAGCCTATATATGAATTCCAACGTAGGCCTACGTAGGAATTAAAACCCTAACCCTAACTTGAGCATTGAAATTGGTTTTTGTCAGTCCAACAAGGGGTTGGCAGTCGGTGGTTTTGTACATGGACTGAAAATGTTTGGTGGTTGTTTTGGTGAAGGCCATTGTTGATGTGGTGGTACGAGGGATCCCAGATGGGTTTGAGGCTACTGCTAGCTAAATTGCACAGTCTTGGCCCTTTTTCCAAACATCCACTCTCATCTCCCAAAATCACAGATCACGCTATCTCACAACATTCGCAACTCCACCATGGCATGAGCCGCTTCTCCCCTACGTAACACACAATGCTCTCCTAGCACACACAATAAAGCAAATAAACAAACAAACATTCAGAGACATAAGCGCAACTAACTACCATCCACATAGCATGTCTACTAAATATTATCTACATAATCATTGTATGCATACATTTTTGGGGTGGATTGTTTCTGGGGTGCTGCAGAGCAAAAAGAGCTACGACAAACTAAATACCAGCACCAAGCCTGCCGGGGTACATGTGCATTAACAATTTTTGTTTGCGCCAGTCTAGATAGAATCTTTTCCAGCAGCATTGCTCTTCCTCAATTTCTTCACATTGCGACTATTCCCCCCCTTCTTCACTTCACATTTATTATTTTCTGATGCTATTTCAAGATTCAGCTCATCCAACTCCTGTTGGACATTGCTCATGTGCTCCCAATATTTTTTTTTACTACCTATATAGAGTAAGAAAGGAGGGCGGTATACACATGTCAGCAAGGAACTGCAGATCTTTGTAAAAGGAAAATCAAATCTAACTCACTAGCTACTGCCTCCATTGCCATGAACCCATACATGCGTCTGTTTGCCTCAGCTGCTTCCTTCTGGTTTTTTTCTAATGCGGCAAGTCGCTCCTCAAGACGTTGCTTCTTTTCTAAAAGCAGCCTTTGATGTTGCATAATGATGCTGATGATGATAGAGGAAAGAGCATATGCAGCTTCACACTTTGGAATTATGAGAACTAAAAGAAGAGTAGACTGTGATGCAATCTGTCACCTATTCAAGATTTGGAGTTGTGAGAGCTCCAAAATAACATGGCATTTGACTCATAACATGTGACTCCTTCAACCTTAGCTTCAACTGGAGGGAAACTGTCCATGAGAGATGAGAGATGATGTCAGACCATGTGGTACTCAATGCTCAGGAAGTCCAATCCAAAATACTTCCTCTGCATTCAGTACCGCATCACCACATTGACAGAAAAGCTGTCCATGAGAGATGAGAGATGATGTCAGACAATGTGGTACTCAATGCTCAGGAAGTCCAATCCAAAATACTTCCTCTGCATTCAGTACCGCATCACCACATTGACAGAGAAGCTGTCCATGAGAGATGAGAGATGATGTCAGACAATGTGGTACTCAATGCTCAGGAAGTCCAATCCAAAATACTTCCTCTGCATTCAGTACCGCATCACCACATTGACAGAAAAGCTGTCCATGAGAGATGAGAGATGATGTCAGACCATGTGGTACTCAATGCTCAGGAAGTCCAATCCAAAATACTTCCTCTGCATTCAGTACCGCATCACCACATTGACAGAGAAGCTGTCCATGAGAGATGAGAGATGATGTCAGACCATGTGGTACTCAATGCTCAGGAAGTCCAATCCAAAATACTTCCTCTGCATTCAGTACCGCATCACCACATTGACAGATGAAATACTCTGACTAAGTATCTACCTATGAAGGAGGAAGAGGAGGAGGAGATGGTGATGGAAGAGCTCATGAACTGTAGCTACTGCTTCCAGTCATATCACAGAACAAAAGAAATAATGGAGCATCAAAAGAACTTACCACTCACATACCACACTATGCCTATATGTTGTTGTGGCCTACCTCTCATCCATTCTGATGCTGATGGAAAATTGTGTGCCAGCTGGAGAAGAACTACCTCTCTAGAGAGGAGCAGAACTAGAATGCAGGCAATTGACAGAGAAGCTGTCCATGAGAGATGAGAGATGATGTCAGACCATGTGGTACTCAATGCTCAAGAAGTCCAATCCAAAATACTTCCTCTGCATTCAGTACCGCATCACCACATTGACAGAAAAGCTGTCCATGAGAGATGAGAGATGATGTCAGACCATGTGGTACTCAATGCTCAGGAAGTCCAATCCAAAATACTTCCTCTGCATTCAGTACCGCATCACCACATTGACAGATGAAATACTCTGACTAAGTATCTACCTATGAAGGAGGAAGAGGAGGAGGAGATCATGGTGATGGAAGAGCTCATAAACTGTAGCTACTGCTTCCAGTCATATCACAGAACAAAAGAAATAATGGAGGAGCATCAAAAGAACTTACCACTCACATACCACACTATGCCTATGTGTTGTTGTGGCCTACCTCTCATCCATTCTGATGCTGATGGAAAATTGTGCGCCAGCTGGAGAAGAACTACCTCTAGAGAGAGGAGCAGAACTAGAATGCAGGCAATTGACAGAGAAGCTGTCCATGAGAGATGAGAGATGATGTCAGACCATGTGGTACTCAATGCTCAGGAAGTCCAATCCAAAATACTTCCTCTGCATTCAGTACCGCATCACCACATTGACAGAAAAGCTGTCCATGAGAGATGAGAGATGATGTCAGACAATGTGGTACTCAATGCTCAGGAAGTCCAATCCAAAATACTTCCTCTGCATTCAGTACCGCATCACCACATTGACAGAAAAGCTGTCCATGAGAGATGAGAGATGATGTCAGACCATGTGGTACTCAATGCTCAGGAAGTCCAATCCAAAATACTTCCTCTGCATTCAGTACCGCATCACCACATTGACAGATGAAATACTCTGACTAAGTATCTACCTATGAAGGAGGAAGAGGAGGAGGAGATCATGGTGATGGAACAGCTCATAAACTGTAGCTACTGCTTCCAGTCATATCACAGAACAAAAGAAATAATGGAGGAGCATCAAAAGAACTTACCACTCACATACCACACTATGCCTATGTGTTGTTGTGGCCTACCTCTCATCCATTCTGATGCTGATGGAAAATTGTGCGCCAGCTGGAGAAGAACTACCTCTAGAGAGAGGAGCAGAACTAGAATGCAGGCAATTGACAGAGAAGCTGTCCATGAGAGATGAGAGATGATGTCAGACAATGTGGTACTCAATGCTCAGGAAGTCCAATCCAAAATACTTCCTCTGCATTCAGTACCGCATCACCACATTGACAGAAAAGCTGTCCATGAGAGATGAGAGATGATGTCAGACCATGTGGTACTCAATGCTCAGGAAGTCCAATCCAAAATACTTCCTCTGCATTCAGTACCGCATCACCACATTGACAGATGAAATACTCTGACTAAGTATCTACCTATGAAGGAGGAAGAGGAGGACGAGGAGATGGTGATGGAAGAGCTCATGAACTGTAGCTACTGCTTCCAGTCATATCACAGAACAAAAGAAATAATGGAGGAGCATCAAAAGAACTTACCACTCACATACCACACTATGCCTATGTGTTGTTGTGGCCTACCTCTCATCCATTCTGATGCTGATGGAAAATTGTGCGCCAGCTGGAGAAGAACTACCTCTAGAGAGAGGAGCAGAACTAGAATGCAGGCAATTGACAGAGAAGCTGTCCATGAGAGATGAGAGATGATGTCAGACCATGTGGTACTCAATGCTCAGGAAGTCCAATCCAAAATACTTCCTCTGCATTCAGTACCGCATCACCACATTGACAGAGAAGCTGTCCATGAGAGATGAGAGATGATGTCAGACCATGTGGTACTCAATGCTCAAGAAGTCCAATCCAAAATACTTCCTCTGCATTCAGTACCGCATCACCACATTGACAGAAAAGCTGTCCATGAGAGATGAGAGATGATGTCCGACCATGTGGTACTCAATGCTCAGGAAGTCCAATCCAAAATACTTCCTCTGCATTCAGTACCGCATCACCACATTGACAGATGAAATACTCTGACTAAGTATCTACCTATGAAGGAGGAAGAGGAGGAGGAGATCATGGTGATGGAAGAGCTCATAAACTGTAGCTACTGCTTTCAGTCATATCACAGAACAAAAGAAATAATGGAGGAGCATCAAAAGAACTTACCACTCACATACCACACTATGCCTATGTGTTGTTGTGGCCTACCTCTCATCCATTCTGATGCTGATGGAAAATTGTGCGCCAGCTGGAGAAGAACTACCTCTAGAGAGAGGAGCAGAACTAGAATGCAGGCAATTGACAGAGAAGCTGTCCATGAGAGATGAGAGATGATGTCAGACCATGTGGTACTCAATGCTCAGGAAGTCCAATCCAAAATACTTCCTCTGCATTCAGTACCGCATCACCACATTGACAGAAAAGCTGTCCATGAGAGATGAGAGATGATGTCAGACCATGTGGTACTCAATGCTCAGGAAGTCCAATCCAAAATACTTCCTCTGCATTCAGTACCGCATCACCACATTGACAGATGAAATACTCTGACTAAGTATCTACCTATGAAGGAGGAAGAGGAGGACGAGGAGATGGTGATGGAAGAGCTCATGAACTGTAGCTACTGCTTCCAGTCATATCACAGAACAAAAGAAATAATGGAGGAGCATCAAAAGATACCACTCACATACCACACTATGCCTATGTGTTGTTGTGGCCTACCTCTCATCCATTCTGATGCTGATGGAAAATTGTGCGCCAGCTGGAGAAGAACTACCTCTAGAGAGAGGAGCAGAACTAGAATGCAGGCAATTGACAGAGAAGCTGTCCATGAGAGATGAGAGATGATGTCAGACCATGTGGTACTCAATGCTCAGGAAGTCCAATCCAAAATACTTCCTCTGCATTCAGTACCGCATCACCACATTGACAGAAAAGCTGTCCATGAGAGATGAGAGATGATGTCAGACCATGTGGTACTCAATGCTCAGGAAGTCCAATCCAAAATACTTCCTCTGCATTCAGTACCGCATCACCACATTGACAGAAAAGCTGTCCATGAGAGATGAGAGATGATGTCCGACCATGTGGTACTCAATGCTCAGGAAGTCCAATCCAAAATACTTCCTCTGCATTCAGTACCGCATCACCACATTGACAGATGAAATACTCTGACTAAGTATCTACCTATGAAGGAGGAAGAGGAGGAGGAGATCATGGTGATGGAAGAGCTCATAAACTGTAGCTACTGCTTCCAGTCATATCACAGAACAAAAGAAATAATGGAGGAGCATCAAAAGAACTTACCACTCACATACCACACTATGCCTATGTGTTGTTGTGGCCTACCTCTCATCCATTCTGATGCTGATGGAAAATTGTGCGCCAGCTGGAGAAGAACTACCTCTAGAGAGAGGAGCAGAACTAGAATGCAGGCAATTGACAGAGAAGCTGTCCATGAGAGATGAGAGATGATGTCAGACCATGTGGTACTCAATGCTCAAGAATTCCAATCCAAAATACTTCCTCTGCATTCAGTACCGCATCACCACATTGACAGAAAAGCTGTCCATGAGAGATGAGAGATGATGTCAGACCATGTGGTACTCAATGCTCAGGAAGTCCAATCCAAAATACTTCCTCTGCATTCAGTACCGCATCACCACATTGACAGATGAAATACTCTGACTAAGTATCTACCTATGAAGGAGGAAGAGGAGGAGGAGATGGTGATGGAAGAGCTCATAAACTGTAGCTACTGCTTCCAGTCATATCACAGAACAAAAGAAATAATGGAGGAGCATCAAAAGATACCACTCACATACCACACTATGCCTATGTGTTGTTGTGGCCTACCTCTCATCCATTCTGATGCTGATGGAAAATTGTGCGCCAGCTGGAGAAGAACTACCTCTAGGAGCAGAACTAGAATGCAGGCAATTGACAGAGAAGCTGTCCATGAGAGATGAGAGATGATGTCAGACCATGTGGTACTCAATGCTCAAGAATTCCAATCCAAAATACTTCCTCTGCATTCAGTACCGCATCACCACATTGACAGAAAAGCTGTCCATGAGAGATGAGAGATGATGTCAGACCATGTGGTACTCAATGCTCAGGAAGTCCAATCCAAAATACTTCCTCTGCATTCAGTACCGCATCACCACATTGACAGATGAAATACTCTGACTAAGTATCAACCTATGAAGGAGGAAGAGGAGGAGGAGATGGTGATGGAAGAGCTCATGAACTGTAGCTACTGCTTCCAGTCATATCACAGAACAAAAGAAATAATGGAGCATCAAAAGAACTTACCACTCACATACCACACTATGCCTATGTGTTGTTGTGGCCTACCTCTCATCCATTCTGATGCTGATGGAAAAATTGTGTGCCAGCTGGAGAAGAACTACCTCTAGAGAGGAGCAGAACTAGAATGCAGGCAATTGACAGAGAAGCTGTCCATGAGAGATGAGAGATGATGTCAGACCATGTGGTACTCAATGCTCAGGAAGTCCAATCCAAAATACTTCCTCTGCATTCAGTACCGCATCACCACATTGACAGATGAAATACTCTGACTAAGTATCTACCTATGAAGGAGGAAGAGGAGGAGGAGATGGTGATGGAAGAGCTCATAAACTGTAGCTACTGCTTCCAGTCATATCACAGAACAAAAGAAATAATGGAGCATCAAAAGAACTTACCACTCACATACCACACTATGCCTATGTGTTGTTGTGGCCTACCTCTCATCCATTCTGATGCTGATGGAAAATTGTGCGCCAGCTGGAGAAGAACTACCTCTCTAGAGAGGAGCAGAACTAGAATGCAGGCAATTGACAGAGAAGCTGTCCATGAGAGATGAGAGATGATGTCAGACCATGTGGTACTCAATGCTCAGGAAGTCCAATCCAAAATACTTCCTCTGCATTCAGTACCGCATCACCACATTGACAGAAAAGCTGTCCATGAGAGATGAGAGATGATGTCAGACCATGTGGTACTCAATGCTCAGGAAGTCCAATCCAAAATACTTCCTCTGCATTCAGTACCGCATCACCACATTGACAGATGAAATACTCTGACTAAGTATCTACCTATGAAGGAGGAAGAGGAGGAGGAGATGGTGATGGAAGAGCTCATAAACTGTAGCTACTGCTTCCAGTCATATCACAGAACAAAAGAAATAATGGAGCATCAAAAGAACTTACCACTCACATACCACACTATGCCTATGTGTTGTTGTGGCCTACCTCTCATCCATTCTGATGCTGATGGAAAATTGTGTGCCAGCTGGAGAAGAACTACCTCTAGAGAGGAGCAGAACTAGAATGCAGGCAATTGACAGAGAAGCTGTCCATGAGAGATGAGAGATGATGTCAGACCATGTGGTACTCAATGCTCAGGAAGTCCAATCCAAAATACTTCCTCTGCATTCAGTACCGCATCACCACATTGACAGAAAAGCTGTCCATGAGAGATGAGAGATGATGTCCGACCATGTGGTACTCAATGCTCAGGAAGTCCAATCCAAAATACTTCCTCTGCATTCAGTACCGCATCACCACATTGACAGATGAAATACTCTGACTAAGTATCTACCTATGAAGGAGGAAGAGGAGGAGGAGATGGTGATGGAAGAGCTCATAAACTGTAGCTACTGCTTCCAGTCATATCACAGAACAAAAGAAATAATGGAGGAGCATCAAAAGAACTTTCCACTCACATACCACACTATGCCTATGTGTTGTTGTGGCCTACCTCTCATCCATTCTGATGCTGATGGAAAATTGTGCGCCAGCTGGAGAAGAACTACCTCTAGAGAGAGGAGCAGAACTAGAATGCAGGCAATTGACAGAGAAGCTGTCCATGAGAGATGAGAGATGATGTCAGACCATGTGGTACTCAATGCTCAAGAAGTCCAATCCAAAATACTTCCTCTGCATTCAGTACCGCATCACCACATTGACAGAGAAGCTGTCCATGAGAGATGAGAGATGATGTCCGACCATGTGGTACTCAATGCTCAGGAAGTCCAATCCAAAATACTTCCTCTGCATTCAGTACCGCATCACCACATTGACAGATGAAATACTCTGACTAAGTATCTACCTATGAAGGAGGAAGAGGAGGAGGAGATGGTGATGGAAGAGCTCATGAACTGTAGCTACTGCTTCCAGTCATATCACAGAACAAAAGAAATAATGGAGGAGCATCAAAAGATACCACTCACATACCACACTATGCCTGTGTGTTGTTGTGGCCTACCTCTCATCCATTCTGATGCTGATGGAAAATTGTGTGCCAGCTGGAGAAGAACTACCTCTCTAGAGAGGAGCAGAACTAAAATGCAGGCAATTGACAGAGAAGCTGTCCATGAGAGATGAGAGATGATGTCAGACCATGTGGTACTCAATGCTCAAGAAGTCCAATCCAAAATACTTCCTCTGCATTCAGTACCGCATCACCACATTGACAGAAAAGCTGTCCATGAGAGATGAGAGATGATGTCAGACCATGTGGTACTCAATGCTCAGGAAGTCCAATCCAAAATACTTCCTCTGCATTCAGTACCGCATCACCACATTGACAGATGAAATACTCTGACTAAGTATCTACCTATGAAGGAGGAAGAGGAGGAGGAGATCATGGTGATGGAAGAGCTCATGAACTGTAGCTACTGCTTCCAGTCATATCACAGAACAAAAGAAATAATGGAGGAGCATCAAAAGAACTTACCACTCACATACCACACTATGCCTATGTGTTGTTGTGGCCTACCTCTCATCCATTCTGATGCTGATGGAAAATTGTGCGCCAGCTGGAGAAGAACTACCTCTAGAGAGAGGAGCAGAACTAGAATGCAGGCAATTGACAGAGAAGCTGTCCATGAGAGATGAGAGATGATGTCAGACCATGTGGTACTCAATGCTCAGGAAGTCCAATCCAAAATACTTCCTCTGCATTCAGTACCGCATCACCACATTGACAGAAAAGCTGTCCATGAGAGATGAGAGATGATGTCAGACCATGTGGTACTCAATGCTCAGGAAGTCCAATCCAAAATACTTCCTCTGCATTCAGTACCGCATCACCACATTGACAGAAAAGCTGTCCATGAGAGATGAGAGATGATGTCAGACCATGTGGTACTCAATGCTCAGGATGTCCAATCCAAAATACTTCCTCTGCATTCAGTACCGCATCACCTCATTGACAGATGAAATACTCTGACTAAGTATCTACCTATGAAGGAGGAAGAGGAGGAGGAGATGGTGATGGAAGAGCTCATAAACTGTAGCTACTGCTTCCAGTCATATCACAGAACAAAAGAAATAATGGAGGAGCATCAAAAGAACTTACCACTCACATACCACACTATGCCTGTGTGTTGTTGTGGCCTACCTCTCATCCATTCTGATGCTGATGAAAAATTGTGCGCCAGCTGGAGAAGAACTACCTCTAGAGAGGAGCAGAACTAGAATGCAGGCAATTGACAGAGAAGCTGTCCATGAGAGATGAGAGATGATGTCAGACCATGTGGTACTCAATGCTCAGGAAGTCCAATCCAAAATACTTCCTCTGCATTCAGTACCGCATCACCACATTGACAGAAAAGCTGTCCATGAGAGATGAGAGATGATGTCAGACCATGTGGTACTCAATGCTCAGGAAGTCCAATCCAAAATACTTCCTCTGCATTCAGTACCGCATCACCACATTGACAGAAAAGCTGTCCATGAGAGATGAGAGATGATGTCAGACCATGTGGTACTCAATGCTCAGGAAGTCCAATCCAAAATACTTCCTCTGCATTCAGTACCGCATCACCACATTGACAGATGAAATACTCTGACTAAGTATCTACCTATGAAGGAGGAAGAGGAGTTGGAGATGGTGATGGAAGAGCTCATAAACTGTAGCTACTGCTTCCAGTCATATCACAGAACAAAAGAAATAATGGAGGAGCATCAAAAGAACTTACCACTCACATACCACACTATGCCTATGTGTTGTTGTGGCCTTCGCCGCCTCCCGCCACGAAGTGGCGAATTTATGACGGATGTTTGGTGGGGCTGTTCTCCCCATTATTTCGTCAAAATAACCACGAATAACCATCAACTTTTTCGAGAGGACCAACAAGATGGCCGAAAAGAATCACCAGTATAGTTCTGTCATCCATAGGAAAAAGACACTACCATGAGATTGAGATTTCGAAACAATACCCTCCGCTTTATCATCCGCTACAGCGGTGTATTATTAGGACGCCGCGCCATAGGCGGCGACGGCGGCTCAGCCCCCCGAGGCCAACGCAACCTCGGCGAAGCAATTGGTACCCTTCGAAACGACCAGTGTGCATTCAGACTGTGGGTTGCATATCGAAAATCTCGTGATCGCCCTGCAGAAATAAGCCCGGAAGAGCTTCTCGATGCAGAAGATATTGTTACTGATCTTTGCAGGTTTACAGCGTCACGCGTTATCCCCCTCAACTTTGATGAAAATCTGGAACGTCCGCAGAACAGCGACAGTAATCGCCTAGTGACTGCAGCATCTCTCGAGAAGTACATTGGGAAGATAATTAAATACTTCAGAGGAGTCTATCCTGATCATCCTGAATGGAAGGATCTCGATCTGAACGACCAAAAGGCCGTGCCGGAGTTTTGGACGAATTTAAAACCTGGTTTCAAAAAAAGAGATCCAATTATTTCATCTCATGTACCGTGGCGATGGCATCATTGGGCTGGAGGAAATCCGGCCATTGTATAATTGGCTTGGGTTGGATGACGAGGAAGGCAAATATCCGCATCGCCTATGTGATCTGAAGCACATATTTATTCACCTAATCAAAAAGGCCGACGATGGGGAGAACAAAAATAATTGTCAGTTTGTAGCCATTATTCACTCTATCGCCGAGGCAATTGGAAGGGGAGGGGAGGCAAAATTCCAAACGTTCAGAGACTGGTACTTCGATTATTTGTGGAATGTGACGAACACTCCATGGAAGGAGAAGAAAACGTTATTTCAAGTGATCAGCGACCAACCTGTGAAATGCTGGCATCAATGGCGGAGAGTATCAAAAGTCTAACAGAGAATGTGGCGGTCTTGAACGAGAAGTTTGGTGTAGTGGTAAGGAAGAATGTTGAGCAGGAAGCCACCATTAGCTTATTGCATGAGAAGAACTTATCTCTATGTCAGCAAGTGGATGAACTCTCCATGATTGTTGCGCGTCGTTCTCAGCAGCTGGCAACTACTCCCGAAGGTGGAATGACCAACGCAAACAAACGTCAACGCATTAGTACTGATGTTTCATCATTTAATTTGGTACTTCTGAAACATCTCACAGCAGAAGTACTGCCCCACCGCCCGCAACACTTCCCAATTCTGCAGCAGCACCGATGACAAATACGACGGCGCCTACCACAACTGCGCCTACTAATACTGTGGCAGCCCCGGCTCCAGCTCCGTCTTCTACTGTCACTACCGCAGCTGCACCGCCAGCTGGACCACCAATACCTATACGTCACGGCCATCGCGCTGAGCAAGCATCCAAGGGGAAGAAGTCAAAGTCAATGAAGGACAATGACTTCTGCCACCATCTTGTTGAGTTGGCGCAGAAAGGTTGTTTTAGGCAACACTCCAAGCTCGCAAAGGGGGCCATCCCCCATGGTTATAGTGAGAGGAGTTTTGTGTTTTTTTGCTTGGAACTTGTGGACTATGTTGCTGAGCGCGACGCAGATGTGCAGGCTAATGTTGACATCGTTCGAAGTGCAAGAACTGTTGGGATGAGTGTAGATGAAACGCTTGCACTTAGCGATGCAGCAGACGAAATAGTTAGTGAGTGCCATAGTCAGTTGAATGAATTTGTACCTAGTAGTAGGAGCAGTGGAACTACTTGGTGACTACAAGAGTAGGATCAAGAAAGCAAAGGACTTACCAGCGGCTTTCAGAAAGGGTGATGTGCAATTGATATCATTGGCTGAATTGGAACAATTGGAGATGGCATATACTCAGAGGTACATGGGGACATAGTTTTGTACTTATTTAGAGTAAATCATAGCAGATTTTGTTTCTTATTTTTCACACATCGTAAAATTCTTACTACTCTCCGACTTAGAGATTACAGAGAATGAACAACTTCTTTTACCTTGGGGGCTCACGAATTTTAGCCTCCCCCTCACGAACTCTTCTCGAATTCGGACAAATCTCCCTAAAAAATTGTGCGCCAGCTGGAGAAGAACTACCTCTCTCTCTCTCTCTCTCTCTCTCTCTCTCTCTGAGAGAGAGAGAGAGAGAGAGAGAGAGAGAGAGGAGCAGAAATAGAATGCAGGCAATTGACAAAGAAGCTGTCCATGAGAGATGAGAGATGATGTCAGACCATGTGGTACTCAATGCTCAGGAAGTCCAATCCAAAATACTTCCTCTGCATTCAGTACCGCATCACCACATTGACAGAGAAGCTGTCCATGAGAGATGATGTCAGACCATGTGGTACTCAATGCTCAGGAAGTCCAATCCAAAATACTTCCTCTGCATTCAGTACCGCATCACCACATTGACAGATGAAATACTCTGACTAAGTATCTACCTATGAAGGAGGAAGAGGAGGAGGAGATGGTGATGGAAGAGCTCATGAACTTCTCATCCATAGCCGAATACAACAATTATTCTGCTCATAAAATTGATAAACGAATAAATTAGTCTTCGTCTGTACAACTGTTGATGGCTCACCGACACCGACACCGATACCCACACTCGGTTGCTATGATGAAGCGACTTGGTTGTGGGTACGTCCAAGCTCAGGAAGATTTACAACGGTTTGGAGATCGAGTCACTGACCATAGAACTGGTGAAGTGATTCAAATAAAGCAGGAAAATGGCATCAGTTTATTTGACTTCACACCCCCAAGATCTCTGTATTGGGATGAGATTGTTGAGCTCTTCAAAAGCAACATAACCGGCCTCACGGAAGATGGTGCAAACTTGATTCAACAATTTGCTCGGAATGGGAATCTGTTTGTTGTTCGGTCAAACTTGTTTAGTTTGTTGAATGATCTATATCAATGTAAAAGGATGACACACCCGATCGCTCAACGCTATATTACAGACTTATTCAAAAGCAGTGGATGGGAGGCTGTGGTGGCTTTCAACGGTGAATTAAGTTGCGATGGTAATGTCTTCTTTATTAAAGATTTGTCTTCGGATTCAGCGACGAGATTCGTTGAGATGATGATGTGTCGAGATGAGACCATTGGCATTATCCCCCTCTCTGGCATAAAAATTTTTGAAATCATGAATGGTCACAAGCCAGATATTGTTGAATCCGTTTATTCTGGGGTGAAGACGGAATGAGGCGCCGGCATACTGTGCTGTTGGATCGCTCCTCGCACCATCATATGGTAGGATAATTTAGGAGCGCCTATTTTGAGCGTTTCAGATGGTCAAGCACCGCCAGTAGCATCGGCAACAGCATAATAATAAAATATTAGAGCAGCCAAGTAGTATTATTTGATAATATTATTATTGTTTCGTCTATTAACGTAGGGGGTGTAGGTGTGGAGGTATCTCGTCGTAGTGATGGTAGTCTCAGAGACGAGTAGAGGTGGTGACGACGCTATTGTAGCTGCGCGGAGAGCGGAGAGCGGAGAGAGAGAGAGAGAGCGTCTTCTGTTTTTGTCAAGCTAGTCGGCGCGCCATTCGTCCAACGGCGCCATGCGTCGCAAATCCAAAAATCAAAAATCACAATTTGCGACACAAAAAAGAGCCGCACCATGACGGCCTCCCGTCCCACTACCCTCATTACACAACTAAATGTCTACATTCGAAAGTAACAACGTAGGTTCTACACCATTTTTTGATGCTGAAATCAATGGTTCTATCGGCGGCTCGTCATACTCAGCACAAAGAGACGTTTGGCCGCCACAATAGCGGTGGTGATTTTCATCCACTCCGCTGCAGAGACATGTAGCCAGTGGCATAAAGGCGCTTTTTCGGTACATGAAACAGCAAGTAAGGTTGTAGGGGCAACCAATATTATATATATGGGCGGAATATCCTCTAAATGACCGGGTGTGGGTCTCATGCAACGCCTATCCAACATATCAAATCTACGAAGTCGATTTAGAAAGATTTCCACAATTTATCTCCATCAATAGTGGTATTCATCTGACACAAAACATGTTGAAACCACGTTATGGATCATAGAGGTCTTGTCTACTATATGATAATCAAGATTGTTGAGCTGGACTGCTCCATATTGCCACAGTGACTACTGCAACCATCGGTTTCCTGGAAAACTACTGATCGTGGGTTATGAGAAGCCCACCCGAAGACGCCTTCACAAGAGTGTTGTGGCATGATATTGACGTCTCTTCCATGTACAATTGGGAACATTTCGCCTCGTTTGATCAACATCCATCTATTTTGCGCCTTTTGCTGTGGTTGGAGACAACGTTATAACTGTTATCAGTGGCTTTCCTACAAAGTCTCATGAAATGAGAGGCCGGATGATCGACATAAAACTCCATGATGGCGTAGATATTGCGTGTAATTAATAAATCCGAGTGAACCGAACATGTATCATAGCATATAGAAGGAGGCGACGCATGGCGCGTCGACTAGCAAGCTCCGAAGCTTGCTGCTGCCGCAGAGTGATGTCACAATCAGCTTGAGACTCCACCGTGTGCGTGGGTGTCACTCCAGAAATTTTTGGCGACGGAACCGGTACTGGAATCTCGGTAGAGAAGTCACATGCGGTACTAGTTTTGCCCTATGATCCGTGCCACGTGGCCACGCTCATCGCCGGGCCGAGTGACACACAAGGCTCAAGAATTCTTCTTCTTCTTGAACTTTGAGAACTTTCCAAACTTCGGTCTCATAAAAAACACATTTCGATAAAATCAACACTGCACTACACAATGTTGTTCACAATGGCATCAAAAGTGATTACGGTAGCTGAGCTCCACCTTCTTACCTTGCTCTGGATCGAAAATGGAACAACTTCATTTCACAACCAAGGGAACGCAAGACAAACAGCTCTTCGACCGAAGATCGAGAAATGCAAAGCTTTCATCAAGTGCAAGAACCTACATTACGTGTCGAAAGCTATTGTTGCGGGATTAGTTAGCGTAGAGTACAGCGAGCAAGACATCCCAGGAGCATGCCGGTTGTGGAAAACGGACAATGGAGACCAATCGAACTGGCAAGCAACTGATTGCAATGAAGAAAAAGTAATTGCCGCCTACAATCGACTTGGCTTTGAGATCCCACTCGACCAACACAACGATCTGGATTGTTCTTTGGATACCTTTGTATCTTGTGTACAAACCTGGTGGAATAAATTTATGGAAATGGAGGTAGAAGAGCAAAAAGTATGGATCAATGAACGTGACTGGACCGATGTTGAGGACCTTTGGTTGGGAGGTTACACGCGTGTGGAGGATCTCCTTGCAAGTGGCAATTCTGGCGATCTTTTCCTTCGGTTCGTATTGCTCAATTTTTCCCGCATTAGCAGGATTGCCACCATTTTGTCGTAAGTTGGAAGCGTGTACATAATGACTTTTATGTTTTGTTCGTTTTCGCTGACTCCATTTGAATCTCTCAGTGATGGCATGCACCGATCCATTGCTTTTTGGGAAGCTTTCCATAACCTCCTTGACGGAGACTTTGGTGAACTGCAACTTGACTTTGCTGGTGCTGGTTCTTTTCAGTTTAATTGTCGCTTTGATGTTAAACCAGCTGGTTCTAAAGAATCGGTTCATGCATATGTGTTTGCTTTAAGGGAAGGTTCTTTCAAAGTTGACTTAAATCTACAGTTGCCTTTGTCCACCCTGAATTCGATTTGTTTTGTCATTGAAATGATGGAGAAAGAAATCGATCTGGATCTGGTCAATTACGGAGAAATGATGGGAAAATTGCTCCAATTCATTGGCACAGCCAATTGTGCTCAGCTGCTGTTGTCATTCTTCGAAAACTCCAAGAGTTCTGGAGACAAGAATTACGATGATAACCTACACAACCACCTTGTTCAAATACGAACGGATAGACAAGGCTCTGAAAGGCGCTTCGAAAATGTTGGTAATGCTGACAAATCCGATGCAATGCTAGCGTATGTTGACATCAAACTCACCCCAGATACTTACGTAAGCCTTGCTGGATCAATCTTTCGCGAGGCTGAGCTGCCAGACCAAATTATTGGGCAGTTGAAAGCTTTGATGAGGTGGAAAACAACGCAAATGTCAGCGCAGGAAGTTCAGTTAACCCCGCTTCAGTTAGCCGAAACGCTCTCGGAACTCTGGACCTTCTTCCTCCTTTTGTTGATGCATAAAGCCATTTTAAAACAACGCTCAACAAGAGCGATGGAGCTGATGGGGCTCCCTGTAGAAGGAGAATCAATCCACTCTGCTTTGCAAGATTTTGACAACTTTTTGGCTTTATTCTTTTCCAAATTGCGGAAGGAATTAACCTTTCTGCCGATGCTGTACGAAGGTACAAAATCTAACAATTGGGCGCCTGAAATTGCCGATCATCTCGAAAGAGCATTCAAACCTGAACAGATTTGGGACTCAGGTGCAGGTTCCAAGATCAAAAACCTCGCCTTAATCTCTCTCACAATTTGTTTGAATTCCTTTTTATGTCCTTTGTTGTTAAAGAGGATTAAAGCACTGTTTGCAAAAACCCGCGAAGAAAAGAAGGCACTTGAATTATTATCTTCGATTTATGCATTCACCGGTGTCTCGTTGATCCTCTTCGATATTTCATATCAGACACGTACCAAACCGGGGAATAACAAGAGGAGATATGTCCCAAGGATAGTTATGGTTCAGATGGCTTCAAAGAAGATATTCAACGATATCCTTAATCTTTTGGAAGCAGGTACCTTTGTTGATGCGGCAAATACTGTTAAACGAGTCTTACTCTCGATGCCAATTGGTTCAGATTATTGGTTTCGGCCTAGATTTGGACATATAAAGAACAAGGTGACCTTTCTCCTATTGGATAAAGGGGCTGCTTCTTCCACATCAGCAACAGTTCTTTTGGCAATCTCTCTTTTGATGAGTCAACTCCTCGACGGAGATGGAGTTAGGCAGAGAGTCCAAGTGTTTTTGGGTCTAACCCCCTTTAATTCACAGCCTGGAGTGGTTAACACCGAATATGACAGAATTTGCACTGATCCTACAATCGGTATTCAACTTCCACAAGTATTTTCTTTTCCGGTTGAAGCTTTGAATGAGGACAAAATTTGCGATCTCCTCAAAGAAACTGATGGAGATGTTGACAAAGAAGACAATGGCAATGGTGGCAAAGAAGATGATAGTCATAGTGGTGCATCTGCAGTTGAATTTGAAGCACAAGAAGATACTGCTCCTGCTGCTGCACTACCTGATGCCAATGATGACGATGACGTTGATGAGGATCCTACCCCTCTTGAAAGAATCGGTAGGGAAGGTGGGAAGTCGGAAGCTGTCTTGGCTAAAATGCAAAAGCAAGCAAAAAATGCAAAGGAAAAGAGGACACGTAACGACGACGACGATGATGTCAATGATAGAATAGAAACGAGTGAAAAGATCATGCTGCAATTTCTTGGGTTTCTCGCGCGTGAAAAGGTCAATCTTAAAAACTGTCCCAAATGGAGGAGAGCTGTCAAAGAGTGTGGGGTATCAGATCCTACCAAATTAGATTTTGAGGGTTGCTATAGTGGGGTAATCAACTTTGCCTTTGATTATGTTGAAAGTACTGGTGTGAGAAGAAGCGATATTGGAGACAATGGAGGGATGAATTCAAATTCAGAATTCATGGCACTTGAATATTTCCTGGGCGATGCCACTGGGCAACAAGACAGTGGAACATCTGTCTCAGGGGACAATCATGGACAAGAGTCAGAGTCATCCGAGTCTGAGGAGAGCAAGGACGAGGACAAGGACGAGAATCAAAAGAAAAAACCTAGGTTGCTGTCAGATGGTGAGAATACAGCAGACAGCAGCGGGTCTGTGGGAGATTTGTCTATGAGATATTTGTTTCGAGATGGTGAGAATACAGCAGACAGCAGCGGGTCTGTGGGAGATTTTTCTATTAGAGATTTGTTTCGAGATGGTGAGAATACAGCAGACAGCAGCGGGTCTGTGGGAGATTTTTCTATTAGAGATTTGTTTCGAGATGGCATCCGCGACAACCTCTATGATTCCAACGGCGACTTGGATTTACCAGCAAAAGGAAACAGCAACAGCAACAGCAACAGCGACGATAGTACGGCAGACAGCAACGGCGATGCAACACAGATAAGTACTAATCCTTAAGTAAATTTATTTATTGTTAGCAAACTCTGTGAAGGATATAGAGATAGAGTGCAAAGAGGACTCTCTAACTCTAATCGGCCCTCGGGGCCCCCGTTCATGGAGTGCAGAGCAGCGTAATAGGGGGCCGCAGGTGCCCTTCTATTACAGGTGGGAAAATTCATTATTTTTCACCCCCATTATTCTACAGAGTTATAGGTAGGAATCAGTACATGTGTTTTTTAGTGAGAAGGTTTACTTTAGGGACACGTAGAGTCCTCGGTAGAGACTACCGGCGTAGGATCTGTATGTGTTCCTATGTAGAAAGCAAGAAGTACCTGTTGAAAGCGAGAAATTTACTGTACTAGATGCGCTTTTTGAGCATCTAAATCGGTCTGTACGAGAAAGAAATACAGGTTTTACACGGGCGTTAGTCAATTTAGTTTTTGTCTTTCTTCGTCGCGAGAAAATGTCTTTTTGTAAAACTGTGCTTGATATATCGAATCGTGCGCTTGCAGATGTTTTACTGATCACCAGATGCAGACGCTTAATTGAGTTGTTGTATTCTTTGTGGTGAGAAAGTGTCTGTTTTGTAAAACTGTGCAGTGATCAATTTTACTAATCACCAGATGAAGATCCTGCGAAGTAATCACTTGGGATTTCATGATCCTTCTTCGCTTCATTCCACTTCTTGTTCGGGTTGGTTATGATGTTGGTAATCCTGGTTGTCAGGTCTGTCCTGTCTTTGATGAAATTGCCCTTGATTGCTGCTGCGTACGATGTTTCTGTGATTTCTTCCAACTTTCTCTTGCTATACCTCGTCTTCGACTCTTCTGCCTTCCCCTCCAAGTATTTCACCCAATTTGCTCGCTTCTTGTACGATTCGCAGAACTGGCCATTTTGCTTTCTCTAGCAATTTTTTAATCGGTTCGTTGAAATGTTGCTTCCGGTCCAGTATATGGCACTGTCCGACGGGTATGCTTGATCTTTGGAGCCAAGTGTTTTGCCTCTGCTGGTAGCCACGTACATTGTTCCAAGAAACTTGCTAATCTCCCACAACTCATCTGCTGGATCTATTATCATGCGGTTCCAGCGGTCTCCTTTGTCGAATCCAGCTTCGAGTCCTTGACAGCGGTGGATGGTGATGGCGTAGGCAATTTGCAATGGCATGAATAATGCGGTGCAGCATCCCCTGTTGCAAATCTGCTCGTAGGGTGGGATTGGCACGTGCTGTGCGCAATAAGTTGGGGTAGGATGCATTTGTATCAGTATGAAATGAGTTAGTAGTGTTTTCGCAGAGAGTGGCAATTGTCTTGTGTCTTTCGTGTGTCAACTTTTACTCACCGTTGGGTTGTTCTTGTCCCATGGGTCCTCGCCTGGTGGTGGTTTGTATGTAGGGAAATCCACAACAATGTACTTCGGTAGGCTAACCTCACCTTTACCGTTTGGTCCAACGGAGCGATCCTTATCGTAAACGATCTCGACTACTACCCCAATAGCTGAGACGTACAATCCTGAGTTGGGATCGATGTTGGCTGACTCCAAGCAAACATGTGCACCTACGCACACATCAAAGGTGTAGAATAGCCTCCTGCCGTAAAAGTGCGACTGGTATGCTGTGTTATTGCCCGCCATCCTGCTGCTGAATTGACACCTGAGCCTAGCTATTGGTACTTTCAGTCGTTCGTGTGTTTTGATCAGCATGTCTACGTAGGCAGTTGCATTTGTTTATTAGGTAAAATTGTTCAGTGATCGATTATACTAAAATGATTCAATAAGCAAGCGATACTTAGTGCGGCAGTGCACATGCACACAAAATAAACTCACATGATAGTTGAATCAGGAGAGGCCTTCTCTCCGACAGGTACCGGTTTAGACTTTTTCGTGACAGCACCTTTCTCGGACAAATCCGGTTCATCATCATCTTGAACAGGCTGATCACGGGAGCCCGAATGAGTTTTGTCTTCAAGTACAAGTTTCCCGTTCTCATCACTGGTGTGAAGTTGAAGGTTGAAAAAAAAACTTGTAAGTAAAAAGGAAAGACCGAATTTGTAAAACGGTACAATGAACAAAAATACCAAAATCATTGAACCACACGAAGGTTAACCTTCTCTCTTACCAAAAATGCTCACAATTTGAAGTGTACGGCGCTTGGCTTGTACCTCCTTTCTGAGCAATAGCGGCAAACATTAAGAAGTTGACCGCTGCAGACACCAGATCATCTTTGTCAGTAGAATCAGTCTTACCAACTGGGACATTCGGGTAATGTTCAGACAGTTCATTCAGGATGTACTTGATTGACCCGACTTCAAAGACGGAAAGAGCAGAAAAGAGCAGTTGTTCCTTCTCCAACTTGGCAACGTCAAACCCATCGCCTAATGCAACAGACGCTAGCAGCAAGAAGATACGATCGTCGGTACGCACCAAACGCCAATTGATGTCTGTTACGCTCAATGCAATGACAGGAGCCGACGGTTTAGCGGCAGTCTTGACCCCTGACGAAGTAAGACGTGCATCGACATTGCTCCGATTCCGCACGGCACGGAAGCCCTTACCATTACTACCAACGGTGGATATAACTGGATTTGTGTTGCCAAACTTCATTATTTATTCGGACAATGTAGAAATGTGATGATGTAAATGATGCAATGCATAATTTATGAGAGCTGTTGAACGGCTCGACAACGTACAAACTGCCTACATAACCGCCGCCAACGCACCAGCGCAATAATCAGCAGAGAACAATGCAATCAATAACCAACCACGTCATGAAGTAAACGAGTTCCTTCGTAAGCTACGTCGGCAACACAAGATCTTGTGGTTCAACACATCGACAACACGTCGACAAAAAGATTCAGCTCAACACTAGACGTCGACGTGGAGTTAAGAACTGACGTATTGATCAGTACGTGGCCAAAGATCGGCAGTTATTCAAATGCAAACACGTCGGCAACCAACGTCGGCGTCTATTTAGACTTGCATCAATAGACGACTCGGCAGATAATGTAATTGAGCCAATGTCGACCAGAGTACTTGCTGCATGAACTTAAATACTTTTTTGTTCATTGGATTTTGCCAACACCTGACTTCTGGTACTTTGTGACGTAAGACGATTGGAATCAAGTGTACTAATTCCTTAAGTAACGAAGTTTACCACGTCACTCAGAGAAAAAATTAAGAAAATAGAGGGTGACGGGGATGCACACCGGAAAGAACGAAGAAGCTCATCGACAATCTGACTTAATACTTAATGAACGCGATGTACAAATAGATCGACAGCGACGGACAATGTGCACCGAAGCAATTTTGGTTGACCACCGAAGCGAAGCAGGAGGAACAATGCTGTCAGAGAGAGAAAGAATAAAGACATGGATAGACGGAGAAATAATTGTGTATACCAATTCCGACAAATTTTTGTCTATTGAATTTGTCACAAACGTGACACAATATCGATGAAAATGCGTGCGTACGTCTCACAGACAAATGAGAACCAACAGCTCAGGTGTAATGACGTGTTGTTGAAGTTGAAGTGACACAGACGTGGCAAAATCCAAAAAAAAAAGATGCGCCGGAGGTGGAGAATGTCAGTTTTGTCATTTCCGCGAAGAAGCTAGAGAAATTGTCAATCACGAGAAAGACAATTTGAATTGGTAAAATTGTGCACAACACAATTTTAGTAAATACTCAAGTAATTATCTAACATCACAACAAACCAGAACATCACCGTCCACCAAATACACTACGTCTATGACGTCATTGCAGAGCAACTTTATAGCCGGATTCCGTTGTAAAAAGACTACTAACAAACCAAAGTGCAATGGCCAACTACAAAATGACACAATACTCGACAGGCCCCGAGGGCCCGCGCTGATCCCGCCACAGGCACCACCACGCCACCACGCTCGCCACATTCTGCGCGCCCCTGTTTATAGTTTCTAATTTCCCTCTCGAGAGAGGCCTCTATCTATTTGCAATTGCAAACTTGGTGAAAGGAGATCCGTTGCGGTTGTCTCAATGAAGACACATCTCACGTCGGTCGCACATCTTTCTACAATGAGTCTGTTGACGAGCTGATTGAGATTGAGTGGTTAGGGTTAGACGAGGCCGACACCGACACCGATCATCTGCTTTTTTATATGATGATGATGGAGAGGCTACCGTATCATTGTGTCTCTCGACCAATTTCTCGATCTTCGAAAGGGGTGGTACAATAACCATAGGCCCTGTGCTGTTGCTCTGCGTGTTTATTGCAGAAAAGAAAGGAAAGAGAAAGACAAAAGCAAAAGAGATGTAGATGTAGATTTAGATGTCTGCTCGTCTACATTCCGAGTAATTTACTATGCTATGTCAATAGGAGTATTCAATACTCTAAGTACTTCTCTAGTCAAGTTCCAAGTCACATCATAATCATGTGGTATGGTACTCAATGCCAAGGACGTCCTGTCGACACACTTCCTCTCCATCGACACACTTCCTCTCCATCCAGACCGCATGCAAAGCGAGTAGACGTACCTACCTATGTGCATGCAAATTCTCCAGAGAAGAGGGGCAAAGTAGATGAGATAAAAGTGTGTTGAATGTTGAACGTGTGTGCTGAAATGCCCTGAGCTTCTTCTCTGCTCTCTATCTCCTGTCACATCTCTACGATGTTGTACTTCAGTAGAGCATGCAGGAAGGCTCATAATGGCTCTCATAAAATAATGATCTCCTCACATTTCGGAGCGTCAGCAGAACTACTACGTACCACTCCTCTTGTTGCTCCTCTCACCCATAGCCGAATACAACAATTATTCTGCTCATAAAATTGATAAAACCAGAGCGAAACACCCTCACCGACACTCGGTTGCTATGACTATGATGAAACGGCTTGGTTATGATCAATTATTCAAGCAACCTGAGAGTAATGATCGTGGTGACTGCCCTATTTGTTGCTTGCCCCTTCCGATCCAAACATTAGCACTTAGTTCATGCTGTGGAACAGTGGTATGTGAGGGATGTTCATACGCCTATTTGCTACGCAAGAGAGGAGTTAATATCGAACCTACATGTCCATTCTGCCGACACCCAGTACCAGAAACAGAGGAAGAAATCAAGAAGAATTTGATGAAAAGAGTTGAGGCGAACGATCATAATGCACTGAATAAAATGGGTAACATTTGTTGGAAAGAGGGTGACTATGATGGTGCGTTCAAATATTTGACAAAGGCAGTGGAGTTGGGCAATGTGGATGCGCATCATAAACTATCAATTATGTATTTGAAGGGGCAAGGTGTCGAGAAGGATGAGAAGAAGAATATATTCCATCTGGAACAAGCGGCCATTCAAGGCCACACATATGCTCGATACAATCTTGCAATGAATGAAGGTAGAAAAGGTAGAAGTGATAGAGCTGTGAAGCATTTGATCATCGCTGCCAACCTTGGAGATGATACTGCGATTAAAAAGCTGATGGGGTGCTACAGAGATGGACTCGTCAGCAAAGATGACTTTGCCATGGCTCTTCGTGCACACAAGGCTGCCGTCGATGCAATGAAAAGTCCACAGAGAATTGCTGCTGGAAAATACTATGCGGAGATTCCAGGGGGTGGTGTGGTGTAGTGGTAGCACCGCCTCTCTTGTGGTGGGGGGTCTTGGGTTCGAGTCCCTTGTGGTGTGGGTCTTGGGTTCGAGTCCGTGCCAATAATCCTGGCTGTTTGAGGTGTCGCAGCTTGGGGTGCGATCAGGGAAATAGAGATTTACAAGCTCTACTTTGTAACTTGTATCACATGTTCGTTATTCACCATTAGTTAACCATAGATAATGTATCCCCTTCAGAGAGGGACCACCTGACGTACTTTAAAATTTCTGTTAAATTTACTATGCGGAGATTCCAATCCGATACTAACGATTAAATTATACGACAGTAGATACTTGCGTAGAAGATATGCTTGCGAGAGTCGCTCTGATTGTCCACTCACTGAACTAGACATTTTATTCTGAGGGAGGGAGTATGGTACTCGCATCAAAAGATACATGGCTTACTAGGCTTAGTTCGAGACACTGACACCTACTTGCTCCTACTCCACTTAGGTTGTACGTTCTATTTACGTGCGGTGACGGCCCACGTTTGCCCCATCAGGAAGATAAGCTCGGGAATCGGGAAGATGCAAAACAGCGGGAGCCAAAAAATTTGATGGAGACAGCGTTTCCACCCGCCTCTTTCTAGCTTACTCCCTAATAACTGAATTTACACCAAAGCGGGTGTCTCCATCAAATTTGATGGAGACACTAACTTCGTCAAACACAAATTTGATAGATGGAGACAACGGGCAAGCAGTTTTCGCCCGTAACAATACCGGCCCGGCCTCTAAAAATGGATCTTTTGGAGGCGCGCCAAATTTTGGACTGGATCTTTTGCAAAGGACCATGACGACCTCGCACCTCGCCTACAACTCTCTCTAGCGGAGGCAATATCGACTTGAGAACTTACTTATGCCGCAGCCGTCAATACATATAGTCATAACTGCTCTCGCTATCATCTTTGGAGAAGCGTAGCTAATCAGAAGTGCGAGGAAATTGCTCTGAAAGTTCAAGCTCGTTTTGTGTTCCTTCAGCTCTCGCTCCGATGTCACAAACTCACACAAAGCAAGCAGTCAGCAAATACAAATGAACGGAAAAGAATGGAATGCAACAATGGTCATCGTCGCAGATGACCTTGCAGATTCTGATCGATTGGGTGAATTTAATCATTGGCTATTCGACAACACCTCACAGAATGCAAAAATAGACAAAATGCAAATATTGCGGTTCACATAGATGCAGCATTACATAGAGAGGACCAGTACTAGCAGCCAACGAAACCTCCTGCAGCGACGCATTTGATTATCACTAGCCGTGACGCCGAAGACGGCAGTGAATGATAATAACAACAATTATGACAACACCAGTAGCACAGTGACGCGTTGTTGTAGAAGTAGTAAATAAATACAAACAGTGTCAGACCAGAGAGTAGACACGTACAAATCGCCAGAGGGTAGAAAAATACAAATCAAGTAACAGTCAAGTGGTAATATATAGAAGGATAAGATGGAAAGCAACTCTAATGTCTGATGCCGGACTCAAGAGAGATGACTACAATAGAAGGTACGGATCAGAAAACGATTTGAAACGACAAGGAATCACTTTTACACATAGATCGACTGGCATGACAATCAATCATAACATCAAGGAGGCTTAGACGAAGACATCTGACACGATGATCGCATCCCATGCATTCCAGCGAGGACGGATCAGAAGGCGCAATGAAGCAATTCTTTGACAGCATTCTCCCAAAAAGTACAGCATCAGCCGAGAGAAACGACGAAGCATCACAACTTGATTGATATCAAGAACACAAACGAGCAATACTGGTAGGTATACAGCGTCTTTGGGGTATTTGCTTGAGTGCACAGTGGAGGTCAGGGGGTCATGTGCAACGTATGGTACAGATGGATCTGATGATGTGGTAATATACCCTCTACTGAGCATGTGGCAATAATGTAAAGCATCGTAAGGCACAGAATGGGGCCGAACAAAGAATGACAGCAATTACTAACACGAGCTAAAGCAGGTGTAACTAGCTTTAAAGCTAGTGAAATCAAAACATAGCTTACATCAACATACTCCTACCCTTTCTCCTCCTCTTCCCCCCTCCTTTCTTTCCTCTCTTCGTTCAGCCAGCATTTCAGCTGATCCGGCTGCGCCGGATCAAAAATACACCCAGCGACAGCTATCAAGTATCTGCCGGGAATCGGGGATACAGCCAATAGAAGGAGGGACGAGTGACTTCCACCAAGATGTAAAGGCCACTAAACGACTTCCAACATATTGGTATGTGGTTTGTACTTGCTTTAGATGAGAGGCCACAAGCGACTTCCCTGATGCTATGTTAGATGTAAAGGCCACTAAACCACTTCCAACATATTGGTATGTGGTTTGTACTTGCTTTAGATGAGAGGCCACAAGCGACTTCCCTGATGCTATGTTAGATGTAAAGGTCACTAAACGACTTCCAACATATTGGTATGTGGTTTGTACTTGCTTTAGATGAGAGGCCACAAGCGACTTCACTGATGCTATGTTAGATGTAAAGGCCACTAAACCACTTCCAACATATTGGTATGTGGTTTGTACTTGCTTTAGATGAGAGGCCACAAGCGACTTCCCTGATGCTATGTTAGATGTAAAGGTCACTAAACGACTTCCAACATATTGGTATGTGGTTTGTACTTGCTTTAGATGAGAGGCCACAAGCGACTTCCCTGATGCTATGTTAGATGTAAAGGCCACTAAACCACTTCCAACATATTGGTATGTGGTTTGTACTTGCTTTAGATGAGAGGCCACAAGCGACTTCCCTGATGCTATGTTAGATGTAAAGGTCACTAAACGACTTCCAACATATTGATATGTGGTTTGTACTTGCTTTAGATGAGAGGCCACAAGCAACTTCCCTGATGCTATGTTAGATGTAAAGGCCACTAAACCACTTCCAACATATTGGTATGTGGTTTGTACTTGCTTTAGATGAGAGGCCACAAGCGACTTCCCTGATGCTATGTTAGATGTAAAGGTCACTAAACGACTTCCAACATATTGATATGTGGTTTGTAGAACAGCAAGTATTCAAACCAATTGTATTTTATGAGCATGTCGTCATTATGCAAAAGCTCTGCTCTAAATTACACAATCGGTGAATTGATTGACGCTAGAGCTCTAGCTGACCTTACTCCCAGACAATGCGGTTCTTACTCAAGCTCTCTGTGTAGGTGGTTGTTCTTATGCACCTGGGGCAGCATGCAAAGAGACCACAAGTGACTTCCCTGAGGCAGCTAACATTCTAGTGTGTGTGTTGCTGGTTGTGCCCAAGCCCCAAGCCAGGAACGGGACTTCGATTTGCAGCACACGACTGCTAAAAACGGCGGCAAATCCAAATCCAAAAAAAGAGAGTGCGCACCTGTTCTTTGACCGCCACAATACTTAGCAGTAGTCACAAAGTTCCTTTATGATGTCTCCGTCGCCACCAAAGAAAAGAGTTCGCCTCTGCCATGTTGATGGTTGCAACAAATGGGCACAAAAAGGGAACAAATGTTATGCACATGGAGCCCCAGTCAGACTATGTTGTGTAAAAGGATGTCAAAGATATGCCCAAGCAGGACAGTTATGTATCACGCATGGTGCTAATAAAAAGAAGAGCGGAGCTAAGCTGAAACGATGTAACTGGAGGATGCAGCAATCTAGCTCAGAAAGGAGGAGTGTGCATCAAGCATGGGGCAAAGGTCAAATTATGCAGAATTGATGGCTGCTCCAATCAAGCTAAAAAAGGAGGAGTGTGCATCAAGCATGGGGCAAAAAGGAAACTATGCAAAAATGAGGGATGCGGCAACATTGCTCAGAAAAAAGGTTTTTGTACGAGACATTACAACAGTCTCGGTGGAGCCTCGAGCGATACAGTAGTCAAAGCAAAGAAGCCGGTTGCATCTGTCCAATCCGCTCAAAGTGGTGGTTTTGATGAAATGGAGGAGGTTGCTACTCAACAGCCACAGCCAGCTTCCACAGTCGCTGTTGCTGATACTACTGCTGTTGCTGTTCCATCTGTTCCCAATGTGAAGAGCACTTGTCATTCACAAGTATTGACAGCAGACTCAGCGGGGGCGCTAGATGGAAAAGAACAAACTGAGGATTTGGGGGCGCTAGATGGAAAAGAACAAACTGAGGATTTGGGGGCGCTAGATGGAAAAGAACAAACCGAGGCAGCGAGAATCGAACTACGCCACGAACTTCAATGTGGAGGACAATGTGCTATCCATGCGCTCAACGCGATCTGTCAAGAGCGTTCGTTTACCAAAGAACACTTTACGAATTGTGCAAAAGAATTGCATTCAGAGCAAAATAAATTATTGTATTGCAGGAAAGAAAAAAAGACAACGAATGATTTTGTGGGGAAGAATGGCTATTTTGAGATAGACGTACTCATAAAAGTTGCAGCAAATGTTGGGTTGACTCTTGATTATATTCAGCCGAAGAAGGACGTGGAAGATTTCCTAAACTGTCCCAAAACAGCAGCTGCAGCTTACGTTGTTCATGAAGTCTCCGAAGAGACAGTACCCCATTACTTTACACTTCTCAGGATAAATGGGCAATATTGGAATTTAGACTCTCTTTTGAAATGGCCAAAGCCAGTGGATCCTGATACTATCACTAGCATCATGTACAATGATATGGAAGGGATGAACTATACTGTGTTGAAAGCATCGTTTGGAAAGAATTTCAAGAACAAAAGCGATAATAGAGTGGGAAACAAACAGGGGCTGAGCTGGGATGGCGCAGGGCATTTTTGGTCGTGTGACTTTCTCCTTGGCTTAGATAGTGACTCCGCATCAAACAGGGACACAGAAATAACCATCTCAATGAAACCAACAGAAGGCCAAACTGCAGCAAAAACAACAATGAAAATGAAGTCATCAGACAACCTGGATGAGTGCATTGAACGTTTCTACAGAGACAGAGAAGATTACTTGAATCTTCGTACAACCAGGTGGAGTGATGAAGAGAGAAAGAGGTTTATTGTTCGGCATGGGCCTGATGATATTGACTACCGTCGTTGGAAGCACATACCAGTAAAAGCAATTGCAGAAGCAGGCTTGAATATCGAAATAAAGCAGCGCAAAAGTGAGCGTATAAGAAAAAATGTCATTGCGAGCATGAAGAGCATCTGAATCTGAGTTGATGTCTGATAGCTTTGATCAATAGTAATACAACCTCCTAAAGCAAAAGTCTTTTTATTCCCAAACCTGTTCGAGATCACCATGTTTGGGAATTACAACAATTTCACAGAGAGAGAGAGAGAGAGAGAGAGAGAGAGAGAGAGAGAGAGACAGAGAGAGAGACAGAGAGAGAGACAGAGAGAAGAGCTCATAAATTCTAAAGACAGCTGTTGTAATATACACAGACATAGCCGCCTCAAACACATATCACAGAACAAAAGAAATAATGGAGGAGCATCAAAAGAACTTACCAAGTTAGGGTTAGGGTTAGGGTTAGGGTTAGGGTTAGGGTTAGGGTTAGGGTTAGGGTTAGGGTTAGGGTTAGGGTTAGGGTTAGGGTTAGGGTTAGGGTTAGGGTTAGGGTTAGGGTTAGGGTTAGGGTTAGGGTTAGGGTTAGGGTTAGGGTTAGGGTTAGGGTTAGGTTAGGGTTAGGGTTAGGGTTAGGGTTAGGGTTAGGGTTAGGGTTTAGGGGTTAGGGTTAGGGTTAGGGGTTAGGGTTAGGGTTAGGTTAGGGTTAGGGTTAGGGTTAGGGGTTAGGGTTAGGGTTAGGGTTAGGGTTAGGTTAGGGTTAGGTTAGGGTTAGGGTTAGGGTTAGGGTTAGGGTTAGGGTTAGGGTTAGGGTTAGGGTTAGGTTAGGGTTAGGGTTCTAGGGTTAGGGTTCAAAAGAACTTGCCACTCACATACCACACTATGCCTATGTGTTGTTGTGGCCTACCTCTCATCCATTCTGATGCTGATGGAAAATTGTGCGCCAGCTGGAGAAGAACTACCTAGAGAGAGGAGCAGAACTAGAATGCAGGCAATTGACAGAGAAGCTGTCCATGAGAGATGAGAGATGATGTCAGACCATGTGGTACTCAATGCTCAGGAAGTCCAATCCAAAATACTTCCTCTGCATTCAGTACCGCATCACCACATTGACAGAGAAGCTGTCCATGAGAGATGAGAGATGATGTCAGACCATGTGGTACTCAATGCTCAGGAAGTCCAATCCAAAATACTTCCTCTGCATTCAGTACCGCATCACCACATTGACAGATGAAATACTCTGACTAAGTATCTACCTATGAAGGAGGAAGAGGAGGAGGAGATCATGGTGATGGAAGAGCTCATAAACTGTAGCTACTGCTTCCAGTCATATCACAGAACAAAAGAAATAATGGAGGAGCATCAAAAGAACTTGCCACTCACATACCACACTATGCCAGAGAGGAAGAGAGGAAGAGAGAGGTTGGAGGAGTGGGGCAGGCGAGATGAGAGAAGGACAGCGAGAAAGTCATAGTGATACGTAGTTTACAGTAGCACAAAAATAAACCTAAGCCCCACACTGTGTTTAGCTCGTGGATAAGTACCTTGCTAGAGGCCTGCCGCTGGATGATGGCATGAGCTGGTCTGTAGGAAGGTAACGATAGCAGCTCTGGAAGAAGGAAGAAGAACTATGTCAACCGCCAAAACTACTGCAATTTCTTTTCCTCCGGAGGGTCTAATCAAGGAGTTGGAAGGGTATTGCCGTCCATCATCTTCTGGGAGGGAAAAGACGGAAGAAGAGCTTAAGAACATCATTCACCACTGGGGGTGGTCGTGGTCACCAACAAAAAAATTGGAGCCGGCAAACCTCCTATTTTTTCATTGGTTGCTTTTGAGTGACCAGCTTACGGAGGGAATTCTTAACACTGTTTTGCATTTTTTCCCAGAAGCAGCTAGATTGACATCTGCAAGTAAGAAAACCAACCTCCACATTATTTTACGAAATAAAGCTGTTACTCTCGATCTGGTGAAAATTCTGGTCAATGCATGGCCCGAATGTATTTTTTGCAAAGATGATGATGACTTGACAGCACTCCATCGCTTATGTGCTAATCCTCATTTGAATGCCTCTGATAAGATGGAAATCTTGGAGTTCCTGCTACAAAAAAATAAAGGAATGGTGGAGATAAGTACACGTGAAAAGGGGTTCCTACCAATACATTTCGCGGCAATACACCACTCTACACCAGTTCCTTTTATGCAAAAATTAATTGAGGCATATCCGGAATCTGTGATGAAATATGCTGGGGGGGGGAGAAAAGGGACCCCCCTTCATATTGCTTGTTTCAATTACAACTTTCCAATTGTGCATACGCTGGTAAAAGCTAATCCCGATTGCCTCAATGCCTTTGCTGGTCCAAGAACTGGTTACCCAATCAATGCAGCTATAACTGGTGCATATAAAACTGGAGAGTTAAATGATCGTGCTGTGCCTGTCCTGGATTTTTTGGTGAATTTCCCGGGGAGCAAAGTGGCATCTCAGCAATTTCATGGGCGCCTACCGCTTCACCTTGCATGTTTGGCAGCTGAAAAAACAAGGAGATTGCAATCACCTGGGCCTGACCTCAGGCTAGTCAAAGTCTTGTTTAATGCCTTTCCTCGAGGAGTCACGCACTCTGGGTTGATTCGAGACATGCATCGACAGAGGAGATTCTGTTTTACCTTGAGGAATTTTCTACATTGTAATCAAGTGTTTGCCCTTCCATACAAGAAGCTAGAAGAAGAATATGGCCCAGAACTACTCCACATGGTTATGCGGGATGAATTAAGCAGTATTGGAGCAATTAAGTTGCTGGTTGAAGGAAATCCCGCTGCACTTCAAACTCCCAATAAAGACGGGGCGGTGCCTCTCCATCTGGCAATTCAGTCCCGTCGCCCTTCTGATGTCATTCAAATTTTGATAAACCATGATAGTGATAGGAACACTATCCGTATTGCCGATTCCAAGGGTAACACGGCACTACATTATGCTTGCCTTGATGCAAACCATGAAATAATTGCACTAATTCTGGAAAATTATGGTCCACTGTCAGTCTCGAAAAGGAACTTGGAGGGGAAACTCCCCCTTCAACTCCTTTTTGAGACTGCTAGTGTTGGAGATGGAGACAGGGAGACCACAAAGTACACCGAGAGTATTTTTCGTCTTCTCTGTGCGTTTCCTGAGATGGGAATTTATTAGGTTTTTATCAAGCTTAAAAATAGGAAGACACAATTCTGGGAAGAGAGGAAGAGCTCATAAATTCTAAAGAAGCTGGAACATACACAGAACACAGCCTCCTCAAACATAAATCATGACATTGCTAAATGGATACAAGACTCCCCCAGCAAAAGAATTGGAATCGGGTGACTCAGGATTGAGCCCTCCAATGTGGCCGCAATCACACACCAGAAGCTTATCTTTCCCTTCCCCCAACCTCTGCCAAAAGAGTAGCAGCAACAACAACAACAACGTTAGCAACAGTCATAGTCATGAAGATGAGGGAAAGACATTGTATGAAGACTTTGTTCAGGAACAGCGTATTATTTCTACTAACAAAAATGAAATAACTGCTGGAGGGTCTGACATAGCCAGAAAGGAAGAACAGGGCTCCAATTGCAATATCTCATTTGCATTTGCATCTAATTCCGCAGCTTCAAAATCAACTACAACTACCAGTGGACTGGCACTAGCAAAAATCAAAGCTGATGATGTCGATGAAATTGAATCATTGTCATTGAAGAAAAGATTCAAGAATCAGGCTGAGGAATTCATTCCACAGAAGTAAAGGGGTGAGCGGTGAGAGGGAAAGTGGGGCTGGGGGATTGAGAGATGGGACACAAATAATTTGCAAATTATTATACTAATACTAATACTAACAGTTGGATCTCCTTCTCTCTCTCTCTCTCTCTCTCTCTCTCTCTCTCTCTCTCTTACTGGGACTGACAGTGTGACAGCTCGGATTTTTTAGGGTCTTCATCACTGCCATCTCCTCCTCCCCTCCTCATAATTTTCAAAAAGGCCAAGGTAAATCTGCTGAAGTCAAAGCAAAAATAGATTCTGTCAAATATGAACAAGATGAACGAAAAAGCATATTCCTCTGAGTTATGCTTTGAGTCAATGAAAGATATAGTGTCCAAAAACATCAATGTAGAAAATGGTTGGGTATGACTGTAAACATACTGGGCAAGTCCCCAAATGATCGAGCTCAGGCACAGCGAAGAGCTCTTCCGTTGTATAGTTTTTCGATGTCATTTTCAGTTTTTGTTTGTGATTGAATGAGAGATCTTCTCATTCTCATAATTGTTTAGCTTTAGTCTGTGTTGTGGAAGTATCAGCGAAGGCATGAGATCGACACTAAAGTGAGATGTAGCTAATGACTGACCTGGTGAAATTGGCAGCTGCTTACAATCAGCAGATCGGAGACACAGGAGAAGAAAACAAGTATCTTTTGTCTTTCGCACAGCTCCCTCCTGCCTTCCCATGTTTTGTGGTAGATTGTAATGAGAACTGATCAAACTTCAACCTTCTACCAAAAGAGCAGTACCGAATGATACCTGTCTGTTATATGAGACACGTATCTGAACATAAATGAGACAGCTTTCAGCGTACTAAGTAGCACTCTCACTCTCTCTCTCTCTCTCTGTAGAGAGAGACAGAGACTATGTAGAAAGAGAGCACTGCCTATCCACCTAATGACACACATAAGTACAGCATGCACACCAAAAATAAAAATATGACAAGGACAAAAAAAAATATATAACAAAAAACAGTGGCCAGTAAATCAGAAAAAATTTTGACCTGGTCAAAAAAATTCGTACCACAATAAAAATCCACATTGAAAAATTATTTGCAGAGCAATTTTATTGTAGGACGTAGTCGTTTAAAATTATCTGACCTGAACAATTCCAGTGGCACAAGGCCCCGAGGGCCACACTGCATTACATACACACATACACATACAGAATGCCCAGGCATGCAGGGTACCCAGTTTATATTATAATAGCCATGCTGCATTACAAGCTCCATCTATATATTATGATAATTCATATTTATTACCAGTTTTATGAATTTCATGCCAATTGCACTTGATAATGAAGTAGTAGACTGAATCATCCGCTGTTGTTTTGATGCCATCCGGCAGGAATGGTGTTGTTAGCAGTCATATAATAACCTGAATCCACTCTATATCGCTCACAACAGATAGCTATTGGTGTTGTGTGGTGAAAGGGTCCCCAACTTGCAGGGTGAATACGCTGAATATCACTTCAAATACTCGTGTATGTGACGGCATTGGGCTCCTCATTTCCCCCCAAAAAATGCTATACCACCACTAGTCTAATATTGTTGTAGCCGCAATGAAATAGAGATATCTACACCAACCACGTTGATTGTTATATTATAGTCATCACCTCACTGACTTTTGGCACCATTTCATTTCATTCTCTGTCAGATATATGCATTCTCCTTTTTGATGTATTTTGTGGAAAATATCCATTTCCACCACCTATATTCACCATGCCGCTGCATGCTTCATACAACACCCAGGCACGCTATCAAAGGGATAGATAACCGCCTAATAGTATAAAGTTGGCGTCTGCAAACCATTTCAGTGGCGGCACACCTCCTACTATTCACCTGAAGACCATGACGGAAGTGCATCATCACACCGATGTCAACATGCCATTTTCCGACACCTCTACTTTGGTGCCATGATATGTAGCGGCGACGTCGGTCGAAAAAGAATCAAGGGCACTAATTCATAGAAAGGCTATTGGAGAGTGAGTTCCTGCAGTGGGGCCGTCTAAATTTATGTTTAGGTAGTGTATTATGGTGTCGGCATGTAGGGGGTGGAGGTGCACCATGGTGATGGACGAAAAAAAATGAGGCGCGCGCGCGGCAGGGATGGGTTAAATGGCAGTCCCTTTCATAATGGGAGTATTTTGTACATGGTCTTTTCTCATGAGGAATCGCTGTGACATAGGCTAGGATGTTTCATTCTCACCTCAAAATCTCGGGAGGTGGATTTCTTACTCGCAAGAAAGAGTGAATTCAAAAGGCAACGGCGGCCAACGGCCACTCCAGCCACAACAAAATTCAAACAGCTAGCCTCCACCATGACAAGACATGCTAAGAAAGTATTGTAAGCGCTGCCGGCGGCCGCCTAACCACCATGCCCTCTCTCATCTGCAATGAATTTAACACCACTATCAGTGATAGCACCGTTGCTTGCGAAGGTGGAGAAAAACTGACTTGAGACGAAAGGTTTGTCCATTATTGAGAGGAAAGATGAGTCATCAGTAGTGGGTGTTAAAGTTTTGGCGTCTCAACCGATGCGTCGAATAAAACCAACTGCACGGGATTCCTCGCACCGACCTGCAATGGAAACTCTTGACGTTCTCGATGTATTTTTCTGCTGCACGCGAAGAATTTGGGGCGGAAAAGGTAAGAATTCATTATTGCAAAATTAATACACATCGAACAATCACCACACAACATACGTCAATGATTTACTCACGAATTTTCAATCGGTAAATACTTATCACGCATCTATTACACCATTAATACGACGTCGCAGCTGCATTTGATTGTTTATGATCCTTCGGCAAAAAGTCGTGGCTCCAGTTTGAAATGAAAGGACATCAGCCTCAGCCCAGTGACGTACAGAGAGGGAAGAAGACAATCCGTTCAAAAGGGTCGGTGTTATTAAGCATCTGACAATCAGCCTCGGCAACGTGCGGAATTCAAAGCAGTATAGGTGAGCTGGTCACGTTCTTGTTGCATCAATAATATCGTAATGTATCGTCTCTTCTGTATTGAACGCACATCAACTTCGGCGAGGTTAATCCTCGATGTAGCGTTTGTCATCTCATTTAAATTCAAACCTCTCTTGCAAATGTACTCTACAGATGTAAACGGACAACAATGAAGACAGTAACAATATCACGTCAATCACAATCATGTTGCTCCCGATTGAATGCATAATTACTGCTTAAAACACTCTTTATCGGATGACGATGCCTCGACAGCGACGAATTATATCCTTGTTGAAATCATGATTGCTTTTATGATGCAGTCATTATTTCTATGCCATATATTCCGCTGCTATGAATGTCTCTGTTGGCAAATGCGGAAAATCTCTATGTGTCATGGTGTACCACATATTCGAAGTGTCATTTGTTTGTCAGGTTGAATGCATTGAGAGCCGGTATTTCATAGTGTGTCAATACTGTAAGCATTGTGCATAAAATAGAATTGTGAAGATTGCTTTGTAATGTTCTATCTGTTATTCCTATCAACAGTTATTGGAAGAGAGAAGATTGCATCGTAATGTTTCTCTCCGTTGTCGGATGAGATAGATTGCCATCGCCGATGGAAGCAATGGGAAGAAGAGGTCTTACTGGAGATCTGTTACGTCTAAAGAGTGCAATGGCAATGGATAGCCTAAGATTTAAGTGCGATAGGAGAAGCAATTTTTCATGATAATCGTTGTACTAACAATTGATTACATCTATTTTGTGCATAGGCGAAGCAAGTGTGTGCATAACATCACACCAGCGCAGTCACTGACGTGCGTGAATTCTGACAAGTGCAGTGTGCAGGGAGAACCCTTCGTCTATTTCGTCGTAACAGGCTGCAACCTTTGCAGACGTTTGACAGATGTCGTACCCAGAGAAGACTACGACGTGGATAAGCAAGACCATAACAGAGCAGAATTGCATCCGTTTTCCAGCAGTGTTGTTTCATCTCTTGATGGTACGACCCAATTGCAGCAGCTGATATGTCATGTCAGATTAGTCCGATTACAAGTGTCCGACTCTAGTGGTTTCTACCATTACACTTGAGACAGCGGCAGATTATCGCCGACCCTTTTGAAAGGGATGTCTCTTCCTCTCTCTACAAAACGTCACCAGACTGAGGCAGACGTACATTCGTTTCAAACTGGAGCAATAACTTTTTTCGAAGGATCATCGACACAAATGCAGCTGAAGGGGTCATGTTCTTGATGTAATCGATGATATATGACGAAGACGCTGAAGCATGTGTTGTCATTCGTGAGTACTTCATCATAAACTTGAATTGTGTGGAGAAATGTGTGTTCATGTTTCAAAAATGAACTGTTACCTTTTTCCGATCCGCCCAAATTCTTCGCGTGCAGCGGCACAGAATTACATCAGAGTGTCCATTGCAGGTCGGTACGAAGAGTCACGTGCAGTTGGTTTTATTCGACGCATCAGTTGAGACGCCAAAACTTTAACACCCACTACTGATGACTCATCTTTCCTCTCAATAATGGACAACCCTTTCGTCCCAAATCAGTTCTTCTTCATCTTCGCATGCAGCGGTGCTATCGCTGATTATTGTGGTTAAATTCAATGCGGATGAGAGAGGGCATGGTGGTTAGGCGGCCACCGGTAGCATGGTCATGGTCTATTTATTACTCAAAAGGCTGTTATTCTCTTTCTTGTGAATAAGAAATCCACTTCCCGAGGCTTTGAAGTGACTTCTGATAAAGAGAAACATCCTAGCCTATGTCACAGCGATACTTTATGAGAAAGGACCATGTACAAAATACTCCCATTATGAAAGGGACTGCCATTTAAGATCTGCCAGGGTGAACACAAAACAGGAGGGGTGATCCCGTATGTAGAACCATACTAATTCCTAAATATAACAGATTTGTCCGTCGGCTTGATTTGGATTTTTACCCGTGTAACAGCTGCCGCGAGATTTACTGCCGCCAGTTGAATTCCGCTTTTTACCCGTGTAACAATCTCACGGACACAGCTTGGTGATGTTAGTGGGAGAGATAAGGAGAGACACCCATCCGAAACGAATCTGTGACATGACACAATTGTCCGTGAGATTGTTACCGTAACCGATTTCTCGTAGGTCTGGTATGTTTCTACGTAGGAACGCCGCCGCCGCCAGAGATGTGAATGTTACCCAATGTAACAATCTCACGGACGGGTTCTGATCACCCCTCCTCACAAAACGCAGCGCCGAATCGCCGAAGCGCCGAGCGAGCGACGCCGAAGGCAAAGGATTGCCGCTGCAGGCAGCCTTGCCCCTCTTGCTTCTGGCGTCAATAAATCTGCTACATCTTCGTGTTATTGCTGCGTTTCATCTTGCTACTGTGTCATAATGATGGCGGCCGAGGGCAATAATATTAGAACGTACATCTACAGGGGCGAGGAGGCCGTAGATATTCCTCGTGACGGACATCAAAAAATCATCGTGATCGTGCATGAAGACATCACCGTCATTTTAGAAGGGGCATTCGAATTCCATCCTAACATATGTGCTGTTATTTGCCATGATAAAGTCGAAAAAATTGAAGAAGCAGCATTCTTTGACTGCCCTTCATTGAGACGAGTCATCATGCCTGGCGTCAAAATTGTCGAGGATGATGCATTTAATTGTTGTACCGCCCTGACGGATATGGAATGCGCCGACCTGGAAATAATGAACGAAAGAGCATTCAATTCTTGTAAATCCCTTACAAGCATCAATCTGCCATTCGTCGAGATCGTTGATGATCATGCATTCGGTTTCTGTGAAGCTCTGACAGACGCGAAATTTAGTAACAAGCTGGAAAGAATCGAGGGAAGGGCATTCCTTAATTGCACCTCTCTAGAACGAATCACGATCCCATTGAAAGATGGTTTGATTGCTGATGATAATGTATTCATGGGGTGTGAGAATTTGAAGCATGTAGATCTAGTTGAGGGAGAACTACATGAAACTATCTCCGCTTTACAATTGGAGGAGTGGAGAAGTGATATGAGTGAACTAATTGATTCAATCAATCAGATTCTTCCCGATACAGATGCAGGTTTTTGCCACCCCTTTGGTGATTATAATGAGGGAGAAAAGGCCCAGGTGATACGAAGCTGGATCAGTTCAGTCCTTCGCAAAATTATCCACTACCAAGCAGAGCACCAACGCGTCGTGAATGAGGCTGGGACTACACTCCATCATGCTTTGCCTCACGATATCGTGATGACTTATGTTCTTCCTTTTTTGGCCTTACCATCGTACACGTTTGGAGTGGAGGATCATGAAGATGAAGAAGACTATGGTGATGATGAAATGGAGGAATAGGATGAACAAGAGGAGACCTGGGAAGGAGTAGGCAATGGGACGGAGGACGATGGAGCAGGAAGACAAATAAAGAGTGGGGGGAAGTAATTAATTGGATCTTCAGTTGAAAACCAGAATATATAAGATTAGGACAGCTGTTCATCTCATGGAAAAAGTCTACTGGTGCCTCTGGAGGAGTGAAAGAGGGCCTCGTATTGTGGACATGCTGATGTGGCTTATTTCTGTCCGTATCTTCCCCTGCTCGTCAAATTCCATCCACATGTACCTATTCATCGTCGTAAGTAGAAGTCTATCTCTTTGCTTCCTGAGCTAGCTCCACAAGCTGCCACAAGAATCACTCATCAACCCCAAGTTTCTACTTGTCGAGCGCTTTGAGGATACCTCCTACTGCGATTGCTATTGCGGTGCCCCCAGTAGTGCCTTATATCATTCTAAACCTCCAAGAAATGACTGCGACGTTTTAATATACATGGGCCTAATGCTAATGCTCATAGATGTACACGACACACGAACACGAAGAGCTGAATCAAAGCAATGACAGGGATAAGATAGCAATAAATATAAATATTAAGTTTATATCCTTCACCAGCGTTTCATTCCAATTATTTAGATGAGGACAAGCAATCTCTTTACATATCAACTTTGACTTCGTCTTCATCTGTCTACTATCGTATCACACATATAAATACACTCTTCAGGGAGTCCAAGTTTCTTTAGTATCGTTGAGGAGTTGAGCTGCTCTTAGACCCTTTCGATGAAGGAGTCGAAGAGCTCTTTGACGACTTGGCCTTTGAGCTCTTCGAAGAAATCTTCCAGCACTTCACACGTGGGTCAGGGGTTGCGCTCATAATCTCACCATTGCCAAAACGGACGTGGTTATCACCGTAATCAGTAGTGTAAGTCTGGGCATTACAAACACCAGTCGCAATGTTTGCGAAGGAATCATGACTGCCGATGCTGTTGTAATCGACGAGGCAATGACACTCAGAAGTGAGTGGATCGGATGTGAAGACGTCTAGGTGAAAGCCACGGAGCACCAGCCCTCCTTGCCCTTCGCCTGGGCATTCTGCACAAAGTTCTGCACACTCCTTGGCATCAACGTTGGAATATCCAAGGTATTCATAAATATTCCCATGAGGTACTAGATCATTATTATAATCATTGGGGTTGTCATCGAGACACTGCCCTACACCGACGTAATCGAATTTGAAGCCACCCTTCTTGATTGCTTTTGGCTGCTGCTGAATCTGATTGATGTTCATCATCTTGCCGCTCGCTGAAGCTGAAGAGCTACTAGCGGTATACGAAACTACTGCTACTGCACCGATAGCCAGTCCCCACAACATGATGAGTCTTTTGTTCAAAGGACTGTCGGCGGTGTTATCATTGCATTCCTCAGTCTCCTCGGCCTCGGCTGCAGGCTCGATGGATTCAGCGTCGACTGCGACAATCTCTACACCGGCCTCCTCATAGGCCTCGTCGTCAATAGCGCGCTTGTTGATGCTGCTGTTGTTGTTTGTCATTGTCATGATAGCGGAATATTGATAAGTATTCAGCTAGCCGTTCATTTGTTATGTCGTCTAACCTAGTATTCGCCGACAAATCTTTCTTGTTGTAGCAATTTAAACGACCAATCTTTCTTCCAAATGGATTCAAACGACCACAAAGCCTGTTGGGCGTAATGATAGCGAAATCGATGTCGAACTTTCTTGAAAGAACACATTATTCTGCTTTGATTATATCAACAGTGAGCATAAGATTGTGTCAGCAGTAAAAGTAGAAGTAGGCAGAATATATAGCCTCCCTTCACTTTGATTTGCTCATCGTAGAACGTCGATCCAGAATTGATGATTCCGTTCTCGCGTGTGTCCTCGTCGGCTCCGTGGCCGGCCATCATTGTGATGACATGTGCTTGTGACTTGCAAGTTGTTATGTAGCGCGAAGCCACACATTCACATACTGATTCCTCCCTAGAACCCTGTAGAAATTTTTGGCTGAAAAAATCTGAATTTCCAGAGATTTCCAGGACTATGGAAGGCATAATAGTAGAGGTTGGTCTCGTCTCGGTCTCGGCACTGTCCCGAGATTCGAGCCGAGACAGGGTCCGTCGAGACGAGATCCCGGGATATCTCGAGATTTTCAATGAAGAAGGTTAGCAATGATTAAAAGGGGCAAAACCAACAAATAATTATCTACTATGGACTCTTTAGACAACTTAGTACTCATTGTTCTGGCCAGCATCAATTGGATCCCCACTCTCATCCTTGTCTTCAAAAGAAGGAGGGAGTAGAAACTCATTCAAAGGGACATCTGGATCTGGCATGAGTTCATCCCAATTTTTGCGGATGAGGCTAATATTTTCTTCAACAAACATGATGCATCGATGCGGCAAGTAAGAATGGGATCAATGCAAGATCGCTTTGCTGCAATTACTCTGGCTGCCCTGCTCCAGATTCTTTCCAAGGGAGCGGGAGTTGCTGGAATATCTCACAGGTACTCTCGTGCAAGTGTTGCAAGTTCAGGGAATTGGTGAGCGATTTGTTTCCAACGCTTCAATGGATCATTAAACTTTCTTTCTCCATCTTGCATCGGCATTTGCTCCAGGAGTTCGTAAGCTGCAGCTGGGCTTCACATCGGATCCGAATATTAACGTCAGTCAATTCGTCATCATTTGCTGCTGCATCGTCGTCGAAGTCAAATGCACCCAAGAAAGCGAAGCTCGTGTCTTCTGCTTTAGAAGATACTTGCAGTACTGCAATACTTCCACCTTCACCACCATTATCATTTGTATTTGTATTAGCCTCCTTCTCGACATCAACCATAAGATCTTTGATGAGTTGCATCAACTTATTACACAAGGTCGAGTCAATTCATATTCAATAATGGCAATGATGTTCAATTACTACTTACCTTCAAAAGCCAGAACTGCATTACAATGAAGAACGTGGCCTGTGCAATATGCATGCGCCCAATCCTCATGTGCTCCATTCATACGGATTGCAAACTTTCTCAACTGCTTGTGTCCTGGTTCACTACACATCGGATTATCACCCTTCCAATGTTTGCAAATGCATTTGTCATCCCAATCTTCTTCGTCGCTCGAGGATTCCGATGGTTTTCGCTCTTTGCATTTGACATCATCGTCTTCGTCACCCGACGATTCCAACGATTCGTTCCTGCTGGCAGTAGAAGCTGCATCGGCATCGGTGATAGCATCGCATCGACCATGACTTCAGAATAGATGAAGATGATGAGTTGAATTCATCAAAAAAATAATCAAACTCCAATGAACAAGTCGTGTGAACGCACCCAACGGTGTCAAAGGGAGTCTTGTTATGATGTAAGATTGGAATCGTGCTGATGAAATCAGAAGTAGCCGCAGAAACGAATTGTTCTTCGTCATGGTTGGCTGTGAGAAAGAGATGACAAAAAATCCCGAAATGCTCCGAGACAGAGGGTGCCGAGACGAGACACCTGTCTCGACCCAAAAAATCCCATCTCGTCTCGGCCGAGTCGAGACGAGACCAACCTCTACATAATAGGTACGCTGCTCGCGTTTCGCTCTGTTACGGTTACGGGGGCCTAGGCGTATCGGGATAGTGGGCGCTTTTCATACCCTCTTGCGGGCGGTGCCCACGTGGGGCCCACAACTGCAAAAAATCAGGTGAAAATGAGCTAAAATGCGGGCAAAATCCCCGAATATCGACACAAAATCACCCAAAATCTCCCGTCAAGCCTCCTGTCAAACCAGTCCCTCGTGTGGGCACACCCACGCGCCCACTATCCCGATACGCCTACGGGGGCCCCGAGGGCCGATTCCTTAGCGCTCTGCTATCTTCATTTTATTGCTGAGTTTCATCTTGCGACTGTGTTGTCGTCATGGCGGCCGAGGGCAATAATATTAGGAGGTATATCTACAGGGGCGAGGAGGGCGAAGATATTCCGGATGATGGAACTCATATTATCGTCATCGTGCATGAAGGCGTAACCGTCATTCGTGCACGGGCATTCTATGGCCAACCGAACATCTTTGAAGTAATCTGTCATGATGAAGTCGAAAAGATTGAAAGAGAGGCATTCAAAGGCTGCCGTTCCTTGAGACGAATAGTCATGCCGGGCGTCAAAATTTTTGAGGAGGGCGCATTCTTTTATTGTAAGGCCCTAATGGATGTGGAATGTGGCAAGCTGGAAATGATTAAGAAATATGCATTCTATAGGTGCGCATCTTTAAGGAGCATCAAACTACCTTCCGTCGACATCGTTGATGAGTGGGCATTCGGTCGTTGTGGAGCCCTGACAGATGCCAAATTTAGTAACAAGTTGGAACGAATTGAGGAGAGGGCATTCCTCAACTGCACCTCTCTAGAACGAATCATCATCCCATTGAAAGATGGTTTGATCACTGATTATGATATATTTATGGGGTGTGAAAGTTTGAAACGCGTAGATCTGAATGAGGGAGCACTGAATGAAACTATCTCCGCTTTATTATTAGACGACTGGAGAAATGATATGGATGAACTAATTGATTCAATCATTCAGATTCTTCCCAATGCAGATTCAGGAAACTATAACTTCTTTGGTATTGATGATGAGGGAGAAAAGGCCGAAGTGATAGAAAGCTGGATCAGATCAGTTCTTCGCAAAATTATCCACTACCAAGCAGAGCACCAACGATTCGTGAATAAGGCTAGTTCTACACTCCATCATGCCTTGCCTCACGATACTGTGATGAATAATGTTCTTCCTTTTCTGGTCTTACCATCGTACACGTTTGAAGTGGAGGATCACGATGACGATGATGAAGAAAGCGATAGTGACGATGAAGATGACATGGAGGAATAGGACGAACAAGACAAGAGGAGCAAGTAATGAATGTCGAATGTTGCTTCGGTGTTTTGACATGGACGGGAGAGATGAGGTGAAGTTGAGGAAGTCTTAGACAATGGTACGAGACAGATGTTGGGGTGGGGGGAATAATTCATTCGAACCTTGCTGAAGCTTGCACCTTGCTGGCCTGACGTCTTGGTCTGTCAGTGATCCCCCAAGCGTTTGGCTAAATCAAACAAGCTATGTGCTTGCTAGTTGCCGGAGATCAAAGCTGTTCATTTAAATAATCACTTACCTTTGGTACATCAACTGACTTGGGAGCGAGTTACATATGTAAATCACTGGTGCGATCAGGGAAATATCTACCGCAGCACATGTTCGTTATCACTTAGCATAAATAATGTCACCTCTAACTTAGATGGCCCACCAGACGTACTTTAAATTACGAGGTGATTTACCGAAGAATAGGTTAGAGAATTAAAATACGAACGAATAAGTGGCATACAAAAATCACGAACATTTCATCTGGTATTATGAGAAGAGGAAGCCCCAGTGGACTATGCTCATGCGTTATTCAAGGGCAAAGTGCGCTAGACAGAGCCACATAGCTCGCTGCAAGCGAATTAGGAGGGAGCAGTGGGTTTTGCAGTACAGACATGAGCGGCTGGAGTCTGGACTGATTTAAAGCTCATCACGGTGCAGCCCTAGACAATCTTCATGATCATAAAGCATGCACATTTTCGGAAGTTAGGAGCCACATGCTGGTGCAGCGGTAATTGATTCATACTACGGTGCGTGGGGAACTGTCAAGAAATGCAGATGCCCTAAAATATACTACGATCACCAGATTCGGGCGAAGGTCTCAACATTGTAATCACGTAAAGAAGAACTTGACGAAGAGGGCTAAGACAAGAGATCTAGTAAGGGCACTAGAGTGCACAGTTGCAATTTCGTTATTGTTGTATTAGCATTGTAACGTAGGTGTAGAAAGAGATTCACCTCACTTCTGAGTACGTGATGCTTCAAAATGCTCACGTAGAGCCCAGTTCTATTTTCTTGTTTTGACTCTCACTTTTACTAATAGTCTTAATCTTCTTGCTTGTCTCGCTCTTCTTCTGCCTTCCTCTGCGGCTTGACTTACTCTTCTGGTTCTTGTACCATTCCGACCAAGGTTTTATGGCGTAGAAATCTAGCCTTCGACCAAAAACTTATTCAGTCTGCAGTTCGGACATCGACAGACATCTTTGTCCTTGTTTGCCACTTTGGTCCTGTTCTCACTTTTCATCTCGTCTTGAGCAGCTTTATGTGCACGTAACGCCTTTGCGAAATCGTCTTTCGTTATATGCCCATCCAAGTAACCCGCTCTGATCGCCATTAAAGCTTTATCGTTTCCTTGTGCCGCCGAAATTATATAGTGTTTTCTTGATGCCTCCATATTACCCGCACCTGCTTCTAAAACACCAAGATTAGCGCGTGCCATGCAATGGCCTCCCTTTGCTGCAATTTTGTAGTAATGAAAAACTTTCTTCATATCTTTCGCCACGCCATCGACCTGCTCCTTCACATACGGGTTGTACGCATCAGCGAGTAGGGCACTCGCTTCAATACTGCCAAGCTCAGCAGCCTGAGTCCATAGTTCAATTGCCTTGTTGACATCACGTGAAACGCCACTACCCTTCTCATAGCGGATTGCAAGATAGTTCATAGCATTGGCATCTTTCATATTAGAACGTTTCTGCAACCTTTTGATTTCCTCTTGAGATGATGTCGGTGCCAGCGTCCTGCAGAATGGGCACGTAGGGTAGATTTCCTCATCTGTTACATCAGCATTACTATCCGCCCAGTTTTCACAATGAGTATCATGATGTGCATCGAGACATCCATCACACAGCATTTTCCCACAGCATGATTGATACTTCTGCTGCTGAATTGGTGGCAAAATATAGCAGCATAGGGGACAATCTTCATTCGGAGGAGGCTGTGCGAACAAAGTTTCGTCGCGTATTTCAGCTGCTCGTTTCCTACACTCCTTTTTATGCCGAGGGCGGTGTGCAATTTGGCAATCCCGATTGCAATACTTGACCATATTGCATGCTGTGCATGCCTTCAACTTGTTGTCTTCTCCTCCTTCCTTGCCGCATGCGGCGCATAACGAAATTATCTCAGTTGCGATGGATGACATGTGCATAATAAACGAGTCCGATCTCCGATCCTTGTAGATTAGAGGCTCCTGCCTATCCAAGTAGCATGTAGCATGGAGCGCAGCGTACGTAACTTGCTTTGGCTTTCACCAAAAATTTGGAAGACAAATGGAAATAAATCACGGTGGTTCACGCGAAGGCGTAATTCGACGTTCAACGTCTGTTGTCTCTTCTCTAGCCTTGATGATAAATATTACAAAAATTAGACAGACAGACTGTAAAATCAAAATAAAACCATGAGCACGATCACTTGCTGTCACTTACGTACTTCTGTCACGATTCTCTTGCGGATCAAAACGAAAAGAACGATGGACGTGGACGATAAAGTATAGTACGATGCGATGGTGACTCTCATCCGATCTCACCAAAAGCAGAAGCCCCGCCGCCAGTGCAAAAGTATCGGCGGCGGCGGAAGATACAGCAAAAACAAAGAAATCTAAAGTGCCTCTATGCAATTATTCCAGCTGTGCACGCCTGGTGTGCACAGCATCCCTCGCCTCTCTGCTGGAGGCACGGTGCACAAGACGTAGTTTGCAAATATTCCGGATGTGACGAGAGAGGCATCCTGTCGCGCTTGTGCTCCGATCATGGTGGATTGGTAGAAACTGCCACGTTGCAATTCGCCTGCGCCCCAGCCACCTTTAGCGCTGATCTCCTGATGAGTCTGAACAGGACGAAAGCTTTGATCCCACAAGCTTGAGCTCTCAGCGAATTGCATTGAATTCGAGTTATATAGTTAGATCTTGTTCCATCATAACGGTATAAGATTTAGTATTTTCGCCCCTACATTTATTAACAGAACTTCATCCTCCTTTTACGAAGCTGCGGGAAGAGCCGTCTTAAGAGTCTGAACAGGACGAAAAGTGTTGCCACACTTTACGATGCAAGCTCGTGCCTTGTAATTTGGAATAGTAAAGAGTGTTATCAGTCTACTTTCGCCTGTAAAACATAGCCGTACAATCAAACCTTAGAAGTCTTCAAAATTGTCCCCAATCAAATCACACGCACGCAACATCTTTTGCAATTCAAACCCATTCATCACTAATTCTTGTACAGATGCAGGATATTCCACCTGCTTCTAAAAAACGTCAGGAGGCCCCGAGGGCCCACGTGTTGCAGCATGCCACAGATGACCCACAAGCACCACAACTGTACATTTTTTCATTACTCTTTGTCAGGACCATACGGGCACGGCCTGCCACCATGCTTTCTCCTCTCCTCTTCCGGTGGGGGAGATCTCCATCCATTCCCATAGTTCGTTCGAAGGATTTGATCCGGGTTGGGTGGGAAATTCATGGCATATTGGCCATCGTACACAAGTTTCCGTTCGGTAGGAAGCAAATCCTTGTAATAATGACGGCACCTGCTCCACTCCAACATGCTACCATCCTCTATTGCCTGGAATAAATAAAGGTCCATATACGGGAATCCCAAATTCCACCTCCCATCCCACCCATCAATAGCTTGACGATACCGTTCTTCGTCATAAGCCCACTTCTTCAACCCTCCATTTGCAAACTCCGGATTGATACACATTCGATTGATATCCGAATACTGATGTGACATTCCAGTTTTCTCACCATCCCACAACATCACCAATGCATTCATTGCCTCCTCGGAATGTAGCATTATATCCCCGTCAGCACTCCAGGGTATAAATCGATCCGCTCGACGCAAGCCCAGTAAAGACCCAAACGCTACATGGTAATCCAATCCCAGTGCACTCATTTCCTCATCAAAGATACGATTCATGTCACGAAGCACGTGCGTACAGCACGGTGGTTTGTCTCCGTTATAATTTGTCTCATCTCCGTTATCACACTCGGTCACATTTTGATTGCAATCGAATAACAGACAGTTGGACCCCTTTAATGTTTTGGGCACTTCATCGAGATATTTCCGTCCAATTCGATCGGTGCTGAAGGAGGACAGATGGGTGCGTAGCGGATATTTGGGTAGCGAGTCTCCCGTTCCCTCTGTGGGTGCTTTGAGCACTGTTGAGTTTGAGTGTGGGTCGAATGACGAGTTTCCCTGTTGTTGTGTTCGGAAGCACCCCTCAATAGATGCTTTGAGCTCTGTTGATTGAGGATCGAACGTCACACTTAGATGAACCATCCGCACGAATTGATATCCAATCAAGATGGCACATGCTACCTTCGCCGCCGTGAGAGGGGCCGATTTTTTATTGAAATATTTTGAGTATGTCCTTTCACCACCGTTTGCACCAAATGATGAAGGCAAGACTACATTATTGCTGTTGAAATGATTAGGTCTCCTCATCTTTTACTCTTCACTCCTTCAGTAAAAGTACAGCTCGTCGAATATGTATAGTACATGGAGGCGATTATGTGGACATGGAAATCTCATTGCTCTACATTGCTGTAATAGGAGTATTGTACATAAGTGTTGTACACCTACTATCTATGACATGTATTATGATGTATTCTTTAATATTACTAGCCTCGCTGACGCTCGTCTAGCCGCTGCGCGGGTTTTCTAAATAAGAGAGGAGGCACCGGCTATCTACCTACTACGATATTGATTGTGTCTACTTATATACATAGCAGGGGGGGTGTCCCCCCCTGAACAATCAAATCTAAGCCAATCAAAGAAAGAGTCAATCGAAAATTCTAAAAACGGGGGGGGCAAGGGGGGGTGTCCCCCCCTGAACAATCAAATCTAAGCCAATTAAAAATTAGAACCCTATTTCTTGACACTCCACATCACACGTCCAAAGAAAGAGTCGATCGAAAATGCCCGTGAAGGCCAAAGGACACGCCAAAGGGCCCGGACAGAACGACAGAACGACAGAACGACAGAACGACAGAACGACCGAACGACCGAACGACTTAGCTCCTCTCATTATTTAGATTTTCCCAACTTCAAGCAACTTACTTCTATGTACTCCTACCACGCTGATTACCGCGATATCCCTCTAGTTGGATACTTAGGTTGGAGCTAGTCGCTAGTCGACTAGCTACGAAACGTACTGATTCCCATGTAGATTTCTACACAGCTAGTCACAAGCTAGTCACGGTGCTAATAATCCAATTTAGATGTCGTTCCGTTTTCTTCACAAAGGAACTCAATATATATCACAAGATTGCCAATACCACAACAAAATTGCCCACAACATGGCCACCATGGCGTTCCGCTCCCTACGGGCGCTTCTATTGCATGGACAAAGCTGTTTGAACAATATTATCGACTCAGTACGTCGATACAGTCATGGTTGACAACATGGGTCATTATTTTAGCATCTGCATAGTGTGCAATCATTATCGTAATAATTGCAAATTCTGTATACCAATTATCATCGATGGACCGATGGATCGTCCAAGATCAATGATATTGAGATAAACGTCGTCGTCCTGTTGCATACGACGGTATAGGATTTTTGCATCTTGTTTTCTACTGCTGTTCGGGTCGATGCGGCGGTGCAATATGCTTGCTGTACATTGTTGTGTGTTTTAATGTTCGGAAGCACTGATGTGGAGAACTTGTGTTCCATCACTCAACATAAGTCGGATCAACACACTCTCTCTTTATTGCATGAGGTCAAGAGCAACCCCCCACGCGGACACCGCTTATTGAATCGTAATGACACGATATTGTGCCCAGTTTATTGTTGATTAGACATTTTGCCATCACACACGAAGGATAAGGCCGACAGGCCGATCTTTTGTGAACCACCAAACCGAAGTTTCCATACTAACGAAGGCCTACGATCACAGACGGCTCATCCTCAGCGGCGATTATTGCAGCATCCTATCATAAACTTTATGATTGTTGCCTACGCATGCCACTTTTATTAATGCTACTCATTTGATGCAGTAAAGACCGTCATAGGTGAGAGAGGCGTGTTTTGTCATGACAACACAAGATATAAAAAGGCAGCATTGGCTTACACAATCGCAATATATACGCACTTCCGCCTCACCAACCGATCATGCCAATCATGATAAGTAGACGTGCGGAGTAATAATTATCGCTGGATTGCCTCTCCCAATCAATTGTTGTTGTGATAACACGTGCGACTATCTCGGCCCATCTGGGGGGCGGCCGACTAGCTACATGAAAAACAGTACTATTTGATCGATACGACCGCTTAGAACGCACTTCCACTGCATAAACGTTCTCATATGAACCAATGGGAGTCGACGATACGATAACGGGGATAGTTTCCGACATTACAATGGAAAGGGGAGCAAATTGGTCGCCATGGTTGGGATGTCATTGGTTTTTGGAGGTCGAAGTTCCTCGAAGTTGAAGGGTTTTTTGAATTCCTACCGTAGATTTTTGGTACGATACATATTTCTACGGCAAAAAAATTCCACACAAGACTCAAGGGCATCGTAGTGCCCTCTTGAAAGGCACCTTTCAACCAATATCAATGCAAACCCTGGATGGGCGGCCTGCCCAGACTATTGTCGAAGGGGTCGGTGTCCTCTATTAGGACATTCTGACGGGTCTTGTACAATAGGCAGGGTCGTGTAAGGGCCTTTTCTGCTAGTCACCTTGCCAGTCACACAGGCCCGTGACTAGCTCCAACCTATAACCACTCTAGTGAGTGGTGCGTGATGGACGAGGGACTTCGTTTCCATACATATTTTTACACGCCCTTTTTTTTCATCATAAAGGCCGTGCGCCGCGCCAAAATCTTCGTTTTTTGGAACCGGTGCCTTTTTTCAATTTTTTTTGTTAGTGAAATGCTCTAGCTTTGGGCCACAATGGCCAAAATTATATTTTGGGGAGTTGCCGAATATGCTTTTCCAGTATCGCCATCCTTTTGTCGACCATAATGGGGGTTCTATACATGTGTTGGCTGTAAAATAATTCCAATGCTCCGCTGAGAAATGCATGTGAGAGTCCACTAGCTTTTTGCTGCACAAATTTGGCAGGCCATCAGCCATCAAAGCTAGTACCAAGCTAGAGAGCACCTTCAAATGCATATTTCGACGAAAATATAAGGCTTCACCACCTGCTCCTCAGTATATATACTCTCATAATAGTCACCTAAAGGATAGTATCTCGGGACAAGCATGTAAACCACTTCCCTGAAACTTAATTTTGGCCACCATGGCCCAAAGCTAGAGCATTTCACTAACAAAAAATTGCGGGAAAGGCTCCGGTTCCAAAAAATCGACGCGCACGGCCTTTATTCATCACACAATTAACAACTCACAAATAGGCGACACAACACTACCATCATGTTGAGCCGCCAAGCCACAGCACGATCAAATAGGATTCTTACACATCATCAAGCCATGATCTGAATCAGTTTTTCACGTAGAGAACGCTGGTGTAGTCGAAAGGCTACGAAATTGAGAACTTACAGACGTATCCGCGGCTATATCGAAGGCGTCGATTTTTGGAATATTTCGGTGGAGGTGGCAAATACCGTCAACGACGAAACACAATAAACGATTCACAAGGCCCCCAAGGCACTCAGTACATTATATTTATATTGGGAATCGATATGGGTGGTCATAACACCATGGTATTTGTCTTGAAATCACTTGTAGGCCATGTCTTTTGGGTGTAATATTTCATCTTTGTGAACAGAGTCATGTGTTGGCATAAAACCTCAATTGGAGGTATTCACCGATGCAACTACACATAATATCGCTCTCTCCTGTCCAAACAATCTTTATGGTCTAGTGCCTATGTGGTAACGCAAGATCAAAGCCGCTGTGCTCTCTATTATCTCTGCAGCCTGTACTTCTTAATCTAATCAACATGTTTTCTCCAGAGAGACAACATACGATATGTGCTTGTGTAGAGGTCGTGCCTATTATGATAAAGATATCATTAATATTAGGATTATAATATGTAAACTCTGTTTCTATTTCTTATGATTATGTAGATTGTTGCATAAGTCAGCAGGAAGATACATCTTACACCCTGGCTGCGTCAAATACTTCTACTTACTGACAAACCTCCAAAGATAATAATGTTGCCACACCCTTCAGACAGCACTTCTCAACTCTCATCTGACCGCCTAACTTCCAGAATGATGACTTTACCGTTTGTTTGTCCTTCTAGTCTCTAGTCATCTCGTCTTCCTAATAGCAGATGGTTATAGAGTAGATGCTTCACCCACACCTTCACCCAGAACAGAATGCCGCCTCTTTGCATTTCCTGGTCCTGACGCCATCTCATTACTACCTAAAGGATTGGCTATCACCCTTTCACTCTGCTGCAACCAGTCCCAAGTGTGTTGTTGTAATCTTGCTTCCATTTCCCTCATCATATTATTGCTGAATTTGTTTCTCTGCATCTGGCCACCAATGGCCATGAAAAAAAGCAACTCTGGATGAGCCATATTGCCACCTGCCCTCAATGTAATCGAGTAATATCGGTTTGTCGTGTTGTGTCGAAGACATTGTACCTATCTTCCCGGTTGCAAGACAATGCACTCGCTTCCTCAATATATTGTTACTTCACTCCAGAACCTACCACATCATGTGCAACAACCTCTCTATATTTGGCCTGCCATGACAAAAGCTCCAACCACAACGCTTCTGTAGAGCATGTCTATTGTTTTGATGTAACCTATCACCATTTCAGTGCTGATATACCCACTTCATCCTCCCCACCTAAAGTGCCCATTTTGTGTTGTAATCATGGTGCCCGCGTAGGTGAGCCATGCCGACAGTTCTAGACGGTTTGAACGGTAGCCGCCTCGTCTAATGTCGCTATATATCATATAGAGTGCCAGGTTGTCGAGTAATAGACTGTGCTCATGGCCAGAAGGTCATAGTTGCGTAGGGGGCCTATGCAGATATCGCTTTTTATGTAGATAACGGTCACTTTTGTAGGAGGAAACCAAGAAAGATGGTCTGAGATCTTGGAGACAAAATTCCTTCACATCATGGAGCTATATGGGTCCCCTGAGGTGTCCGCCGCCGGTTTATGGTGGTGCCGACCCCCGTTCCGCTCCGTACCATAGCCGCCACCGTCGCCATGGTTATTGTGTTCAAAGTGCGGTGAGCCGTTTTGAAAAGTGCTAGCAAAATGAGGGGGCCAAGGCGAGTTTAGTTTGATCGGGCTCCCCGCTCCCCTCTGATTCTGCTACGCAGATTTCAGGGCGTGTAAAAATCCGGAAATAAACCAAAGTCCCTCCTGTCTTCCTGTGTCGGTAAAAATGGTTGATTTCTCTACCATAGATAGTAGGCACGTAGACCTTATACAACTTTTACCGTAGGTACCACCACTTTCACTTCAAATCGCGCTGCTGTGAATCAGCGTGCTACATTCATTAACAGAACTTCATCCTCCTTTTACGAAGCTGCGGGAATAGCCGTCTTAAGAGTCTGAATAGGACTAAAAGTGTTGCCACACTTTACGGATGCAAGCTCGTGCCTTGTAATTTGGAATAGTAAAGAGTGTTATCAGTCTAATAGCCGCCCAATCAAACCTTAGAAGTCATCAAAATTATCCCCAATCAAATCATACACACGCAACATCTTTTGCAATTCAAACTCATTCATCACTAATTCTTGTACAGATGCAGGATATTCCACCTGCTTCTAAAAAACGACAAGAGGCCCCGAGGGTCCACGTTGCAGCATGCCACAGATGGCCAACAAGCACCACAACTAACTTGCTGCACGGTACATTTTTCATTACTCTTTGTCAGGACCATACGGGCACGGCCTGCCACCATGCTTTCTCCTCTCCTCCTCCGTTGGGGGGAATCTCCAATTACTCCCATAGTTCGTTCGAAGGATTTGATCCGGGTTGGGTGGGAAATTCATGGCAAATTGGCCATCGTACACAAGTTTTCGTTCGGTAGGAAGCAAATCCTTGTAATAATGACGGCACCTGCGCCACTCCAACATGCTACCATCCTCTATTGCCTGGAATAAATAAAGGTCCATATACGGGAATCCCAAATTCCACTCCCCATCCCACCCATCAATAGCTTGCCGATACCGTTCTTCGTCATAAGCCCACTTCTTCAACCCTCCATTTGCAAACTCCGGATTGATACACATTCGATTGATATTCGAATGATGATGTGACATTCCAGTTTTCTGACTATCCCACAACATCACCAATGCATTCATTGCCTCCTCGGAATGTAGCATTATATCCGAATCAGCACTCCAGGGTATAAATCGATCCGCTCGACGTAAGCCCAGTAAAGATCCAAACGCTACATGGTAATCCAATCCCAGTGCACTCATTTCCTCATCAAAGATACGATTCATGTCACGAAGCACGTGCGTACAGCACGGTGGTTTGTCTCCGTTGTAATTTGTCTCATCTCCGTTATCGCACTCTGCCACATCTTGATTGCAATCGAATAACAGACAGTTGGACCCCTCTAATGTTTTGGGCACTTCATCGAGATATTTCCGTCCAATTCGATCGGTGCTGAAGGAGGACAGATGGGTGCGTAGCGGATATTTGGGTAGCGAGTCTCCCGGTTGTTGTGTTCCGAACCACCCCCCTATGGATGCTTTGAGCTCCTCAGTTGAGGATCGAATGAAGGGTCGTCTGATGGGGGGGGAAGCGTCATTATTATTGGTATTATTGTTGCTGGACAAGAACACTACTAGGTTTAGGACTACGGAGGCGCCAGCTGCGATGGCAATGAGAGGGACTTGCTTCATCGCTGGCGGTGTTGTATGCGACTACTACGTTGAGGAGGAAGGAGAACTATTAAGTAATGTGACTTAGGGTTAGGGGTTCATGAACTACCTGAGCCTTCATCGTCATCGTTAGATAGATAGATTATTTTAGCCACTCATCTGCAGAAGGAACCTGAACGGAGGCTCACTCAACAAAGTGTGTTTTATGCTAGTAATTTTACTATTGTGAGAAGTAAACCCTGTGTTTAGGCTACGTACTTACACACACAAAATGTTGCCACGAATCACGGTCACGGTCATCCCTCTCGTGAGTCAGGGGTCATTTCCCAGCTAAGTATTCATTCCTACCTACCTATTGTACCTGTTCATTTCCCCGTGAACTTGCTCATCCAAACACTTCTGTCATAAATGGGAGTCCTCTTCAGAGGGGTGCTGAGTCCTTCAAGTGACTCAGACAGGTGTCTGAAGATCCTAGTATGTATGGTGGTTTGATTCCTTATTCCGTTGACCTCAAGTCACGATCGACAATTTCCGGTCATCGTTCATTCATGTATGTGCTAATCCTTCAGTGACTCAGACAAGTGTCTGAAGACCCACCCTACAGTTTCGGTCTCGGTACCGATGACCCTCACAAGTCTTGGTAAACAATGTCCGTCCCTATGGCCTGGATACGGGTCAAACTGGAGACTTCAGCTACCCAATCGGTAAGAAATGTACATAATTTGGGCAGAAATAGGTAATTTAAAATAGCCACAAGATCTTTGTGCCCCGATGACTGCCTCCAGCCCAGGGGCTGGTCCGACGACGGAATGAAGCGCAAGAGCAGAGATAGAGAGCAGAGCAAGTTTCCACGCACATACAAAACAAAAGAGTAGTATTGTAACATGCCATAACTTTTGCATCAAATCTTTCATCATGACTGTCGATCCTACCGTAAAGAAAGTCGTCACCAACGAAGCGAACTACTGGGACAGCTTCTACGCAACCAAGTTCACCGTCAGTGTCCCCTCACAGTTCTGCTGCCTAACTGCCATCGAAGCACCCAAGACACGTCCATTCGTCGAGTTTGGTTGTGGAAATGGCCGTGATTCGAAATACATGGCATCTCAAGGCTTCCGTGTCTATTCCGGCGACTTAAGTGGCGCAGCTGTTGACAAACTCCAGAAGGACTCACCATCCAACGCCACATTCTCCGTTTGTGACGTGAGCAAGCCAGAACACGTCCAGTCATTGATCGATCAAGCTCGTGCCGGGGCCAACGCAGATGACAACTACAACCTCACATTGTATAACCGTTTCTTCATGCATGCATTGGATGAACAACAGGAATATGTCTACCTCGAGGCACTTGCCTCCGCGACCAAGAGTGGAGATACGCTATACATGGAATATCGCTGCTCACTTGACGAGGCGTTGGAAAAGGAACATGGAAAGGGTCATTATCGTAGGTATGTTGAGACTGCCAAGCTTGTTGACTTGCTCCAGACATTGGGTTTCACCATTAAGTATGAGATTACTGGACAGGGAATGGCCAAGTACAAGACGGAGGATCCTTTTGTCAGCCGCATTGTTTGTGAGAAAAACTAACTGAAGCTAAAGGGGGAGTGGGCCGCCGTCGTGTAAAATTATTTTGCGTTGTTGCACTGATGAATATTATGAATGAAATCAAATATGAATAAAAGTAACTATCAACGAAAGTGAAATATCTTGAGTAGGCATTCATTATGATTGTAATAATGTGACTTCAATATTCAGCTGCCTACATAGAAATTAGTTATTGTTTGAAGGGGGTGCTGTCACAGAAAATAATGTGCAACTTTACTTCGTGGGAATGGTTTACAACTATCACTGAAGTCAGCATGTGTATTCAACTAAGTCGAGGTTTATGGTAACACTCTGAGTCCCCAAAGTAACAAGCCCATCCCACACATGAAATACCAATCCTTGAGAAGTGACGCAGTTGCAGGGCCTAACTTTGGTTCAGTAATAAATCATACATGTAACAGAAATTTTTAAGTACGTCTGGTGGGCCCTCAAGAGGCGATATTATCTATGCTAAATGATAACGAACATGTGCTGCAGTAGCTATTATTTCCCAGATCGTACCCTGGTTGAGTAATAAATCAACTTGCATCCCTTTTACCACATCTTTTGCATGAAAGAGGCAGTCATGAAGAGGGAGAAAACACACCAGCCAAAAGAAGACAAATCGGCTGCCGAAGACTTAACGTTAACGGCTGTCTTTGAGCACTCTTCGTCATCCTCAACGATAGCATCTGGAGGAGTGCCATCACCAGGACAAGGTCCAACATGACAGGTATCTTCGGGATAAAAATCTTCATGGTAGCTCTTCATGTCAGAAAATGCATTCCACAGGTTAAGATGGTTATCAAATGGACCTCCTTCTCTTGGCAAGAGACCTGACACCGCACCCCCCTCGAAATTGGTCTGGTTGAGACCGTTCGCTTCAAGAGCTGGCCAAATCTCGTCGCACTTGACTGCCTTATATAATGGCCATGGAAAGTAAAGTTCAATCCCAGGCCAACCACTTGAGCAGTGTCACGGTGCCGTTCGGAAATGAATTTCTTGGCATGCTCATTGCCATTCTTCCAAACAATGGACGAAAAAGCCCATGGAGATGCAAGATCACCTCTTCTAAGGCCACCCGTCCCTGCAGCGAGTAACCATGTATCCCGACGATCTGGGTCAGCCAAATAGACTAAAAATTAACGGAAATTTTTAGGCTCATTCCAGAAGATGGCTTCAAACATTTGCGTATCGGCTGGGTCATCAAAAAACCCCTCTTTGTCTTCAAACTCCAATATGGCGAAGATACAATATTCACCATCTTTTGGAATAGAGTCTCCCCAGTCCCCATGCATGATATTGCAGTACTTGTTGTCGCTGTCAGAGCTGCAAAATGTTTCTCCTTCACTCTGTTTTCCCGGTGTGTATTTCAGGTTTAACTCTTTTACTTCGGGCATTTCTTCCCACTTCATGCGACGTTCTTCGGTCGTGTTGTACGAGGGCAGGAGGTTCTTCTTGCCTTGCTGGGAATAAGGGCAGCGAATTTCACCGCCATCGGAGGAGGATACCTTGGACAGAATCGAGAAGAGGACGAGAGATAGAGAGCAAAAAGTATGTAAGTCGGGAGTTGAAGTTGAATTTGAGAGAGCAGGACGGTAACTCTCCAGATGATCTTTCCCAGCAAAATCCTTTCCGGCCACTTGAGGCCGCCGTCGGCTACAAGTAAGCCTCGCTGCTGCCAAGATGCAACACACCGAACACGCACAGGTGCACAGTGTTACAGCCAAGCGCATTGGTCCACCTTCTCTAGCAGAGACACAGCTGCCGTAATGTGCGAAGGTGCAGATCTTTGTCTTTGAGACACGTCTCAAGCTAGAGGTGAAAAAAACGTCCAATGTTGGAAGTTGGGCCACGTGGAACTTGAGGAAGGCATTTTACTAGCACGCCGCGCACAAACATTTGGAAAATGTTTCTAAACAACCATGTCGACACACTCCGCAGCCTGATAATACGTCCAGTAGACATATCTACCCCTATAACCGGATATTATTTGATAGACCAAGTTATCAGCTTTCGATAGAGCCATTGGTCAACATCGCACCTGCAATATTTGTCTCGGAGTTGTGGAGTAGCATAGACCAAAGGGGGGGCTGGAGGCGATTTTTGTTACTGATATTTACTAGCAGAAATGGTAGAATGCACTTCATCATAACTCCATGTAGATTAACTATAAATTGATCAACCAAAGACTAATTCGTTTTTAATAGTCTTTAGTTTAGCATTCCTATCGGCCATTTTTGTCGAATGTCCAATAGTAGTGCGTAGTAGTGGGGGTGCTGACATGGTTGTTTGCCACTTTTGTGAGTGATGATGGCGGGGCAAAAAGTTTGGACGTTTTTTTCTTTGGATGTTTTTTTCATCACTAGCAAGAGCAAAAGCACACAACAATCATCATTGAAGAAGACTCATCTAACTTACCTCAGCATTAGAACTGGCGACAAGGGAGGCAATGAGGAGAATGACGTTGGAAAACTTCATGGTTGATAACGATAAAGGAAATGATACCATATGCTGTGATATGAGATGATACTTTATTTTGTTATGTTGTAGCTTCAAGTTTGCATTGGCATGTTTTGGTAGAGTGTTTTGTATCTTTCCCCGCCAAAATGAACAGATGGCAGATTCTATTATTCCTTCAATCTTCCTGGAAGCGGACGGAACTTCCAATTGTATCTATTCCCAGAGGAGATTATAAGTACTTTTATTCTAACATACAGTGTCTCTACATAAATTGCCCGCCTTAAGATATGCCCTCCACAGTATTTGCCCGCTCAGAAATCCGGACACAAGAATCCCGGACACTAACAAATGCCGTTTCGGTGATTGCCCGTCCACGATATTTGCCCGCCCCCGCGAGCTCACACTCCCGCGGGCAATTTCTGTGGACACACTGTACACCATATAGATAAGTACAGAATCATACCGATACGGACTACCCCCCGTTTGTCACTCCCCTTGGTTGGTTCGTCATTCTTATCATTACTCTTCTTTTCCTCCAATACCAATAATTTCATCGTATCACCTTTCCAAAATAGGATGGGCCTGATCAATGGCCATACTGCTTGGTACGCCCAATGCTTACTGAGTGTATCCGCAGGATTATACTCACCTCGGCCTCGGATGAATGCAAATGCAAACCTGATGCAACCAGCTGCAGCTGCAGCTGCAGCTGCTACATTCTCACGGATGTAATGATATGACAATACCAAATGCCTTTATGATTCTTGAAGTCAGGATTAACTCCACTTGACACTACTGACTCATTGTCTCCCAATAGAATCGGGGTTCCATGCAAAGGTACTCCAAGGAACTGAAGGAGCGTCTTGTTAGCCCTGATTTGCTCGATAGCTGTTCTCGCTGCGTTGTTCTCGGATCCATACGTAGCTGTTTCGACAGTATTCTGCTTTTTCGAAAACCAATCAAAATGAGTCTTGTTGAGGAAGTGGAGCACACCTGTGACTGATTTCCCACTGAGAATATCATGCATTTGATACTCACGTGGGTGCTAGTCGCTGCGTGTTGCTGCGAATGTGGGGTCTGTTATAGAATAAATGCGTAGCTCTGATGAAGACAGCACAAAAGAGGCAGTGAACTAACAGGTGAGCTACGATTTAATGGCTACATTACTAGAGTGGCGAACCGTAGCAGGAACTTGCCAGGTGGTGGTGAAAGATCTCCAAGATCTCTACTTCAACCACCACCTCGATCTCGGTGCTGTCAAGGGCTGGTGCGACTGCCAGTGCGCTTTCTCTTAAGAATCCTCGGAAGAGGAGCGTGTCGGAGATAGCCATCTTCCAGGGTTCCAACAATGTATTCAATGTTGGTTACATTCAAATCGTCTCAAGGGTAGAGGATAGTGTGTGTTGCTGAAGCGGAGATTTCAGTATTTGTGGATGTGCGATCGGCGATCGAGCTCTATATGTACCAGTCTTCTTCCTGAGGATTAGCTGCACACAAAGCCCTCTCCATCCTCTATATATAGTGAACACGAGGCCCACAGTCCAAGTCATCACCCAAACAGCACTAGTTGCCACGATGAACTCCTTGCTTTCCTCGTTACTAAATTGTACTACAGAATACTACTTCGACCGGAGTATGATGTTGTAGCGTAGCCAACACAAGACGATTCCTCATTCACCTAGCTACAATAAACTTTCCCTACAGAGAAACCTACCACGTTACCCACATGCGTAGCAAATAAACCTAAACCCCATCGAGGCAAGTTGCTCGCTGTTGCCTGCCTACCTCTGCCCTCTGCCTGATACCTCCACCTCTTTCCTGTGGCATGAATAAATAATAAACTGCTATCGTTTTCTTGCGGTGGTGTTGTCGTCATGGCGGCTGAGGGCAATAATGTTAGGAGGTACATTTACAGGGGTGAGGAGGGCCAAGATATTCCTCGTGATGGAAATCATATCATCGTGATCGTGCATGAATCCGTCACCGTCATTCTGGCGAGGGCATTCTATGGCCAACCGAACATCGTTGAGGTCATCTGCCATGAGGGTGTCGACAAGATTGAAGAACAGGCATTCTCCAAATGCCGTTCCTTGAGACGAGTCATCATGCCGGGCGTCAAAATTGTCGAGCGGTTCGCATTCGATGGTTGCACAGTCCTGACGGATGTCGAATGTGACAAGCTGAAAATTATTAAAGAATATGCATTCAATAGGTGCAAATCTTTCAGGAGCATCAACCTGTTATCCATTGAGATCGTTGAGAGAGAGGCATTCTATTGTGCAGCCCTGAGAGACGCTAAGTTTGGAAGCAAACTGAGAAGAATTGAGGGGAGTGTTAGAAGTCTCTATTGCTCCACAGAATCACAGCTACAATAGCCGTAGCTATTCGCACACGTTGCTCTACTCTTGTTACTTTCTTCTTATTACGAATTACTTATTGTTCCGAATTACTCCTACGAATTATGATACGTGTCTCTTCCCTGAGACACTCAACTCCCGCCATAATGCTTGACTATGCTTGGGCTGAATAACGCGCTCTAACACCCTCCCTAGCTCAAGCATTGGACAGCTATTGAGAAATGTCCTACCACCGGTTACACTCCTCCTGTCGTCTGTAGTTGTGGCGTAATCAGAATCCGATCTACTACTGCTTTCGAACTCAAAATCCTTATCACCACTCCATACCATATTTGGACTCAACGTCCCTCCTCTGTTTGGCGTGCTTGTCACATATCTAATCCTCGAATGTGAAGCTGACATCTGCCTCGCCAGACCACTTACTGCATCGCCGCATTCAGGCCTTGACCTCATCAACTTCCTCCTTTCCGTATTCTCAGCTGCACTTAGCTGCTCCGATCCATCTCCTCGCACAAGAACTTGACCCTCCCTTGCTGGAGCATTTGGATCTTTAACATCCGATACATCATACTGATCCTTGGGTTTCTGTTTCAACACCGGATGCTTGAACCTCACGGTCCCCAATCCATCTTCATCACGTGTAACGTCGATCTTGTTTCCGACATCCTCACATGCACTTGTACTACTCTCTCCCGAGTTTGTTACTCTTGCTTTGTCTTGCATATTCAAATTCAACCCTCGTACTCGCCACTGCTCTTTCGAATACACCTTCCAGCTTGCTATCAACAACAATATCCACATACCAATGCTTTCCCCATCGTTGTACCTATTTGCTTCGCTGCTTCGACATTGCCTTCCAGCTTCAATTCTACCTCCATACTTCAGGCCATCCACTGAATGCGACCTTCGCACTTTCCCATGTTCGAGCGTCTCACTTTCAGCTGCATTGAACTTCACTTCAGTCTTTTCCAGACTTGACCCCGTGTTATACGAGCTCTTGCCATTACATCGTTCCGTACCATTGTACTGAACTACTAAACTGCAATCGTACTCCAGTACCGCATTGCATCTGCTTCTACTCATTCCGACTTGCTCATGTGCTATCCCTGCAGCACAATCATCTTTTCGTCCGATATCTCCTGTACCGACTCGTTCACTTGCCTTACTAACTCCGGCATCACCCATACAGTCATGAGCACGAGAATGTTGAGCTACATCAATCACTCTCCCCAGCTTGACATTGTCATGTTTCATCATGCGACTTTTACTCATGTCACAATCACACAGCTCCCGTTCACCGTAACGCCTACAGCAAACTTCACAAGCTACTGACAACTCCGTGTCACTATTTTCGGCCACTTCTGCGCCTGCACCATCTTGAGTTTGAGAATGTCGAGTATCACTCAACACTCCTCCCTGCTTGACATTCAAATCATCATACACTGAACTTCCATCCAGTGTACCTTCAACGACTGCTCTCTTCTCCGAGCACCCTGGTCCAAAATCGAGATTTTGCTTCATAATATCTTTTTTCTGTTTTACCTTTTTGTCTCCATTTTAGAGTACCATTCGGGCATGCCCCCGAGGGCAGACTACATAATGATCGAACATACGTAAGTTTTTATACTTATTACCCGTAGATAAGCTACCATGAAGTACTTTTTAACCATGGCTTCTGTCAGCTTCCGTCACTTGACGCCTACGCAGCATGATAAAATGTACGAGAGTGCAAAACAGTACCATCAACAGCCATAACCTCCCATGAATAATAGAGTGTAAGATTTCAGGGTCTAACTCAGTGTAACCGTGACCAACCTGTTGGGTACAAACTTCAATTCCAATCAAATCAAATACATATGTAGTGTTGATATCAATGAATATTATTTTGTAACCATGTGTAATGAATTATCTTTTCAATAACATGAAGCCGCGATGATGACTCAACACTCTACTGATCTCTTCCCTCTTCTGAGACATATGCCTCTCTGGCTTGTCGCTGGAGTTAGATTCTCTTGACGTCACAACTTTTAACGGATGCACTATACAATCACACCCACGTCTCTCATAAGATTAATTGTCTTTCTGGGGGTCTTTCCCTGTAATAACAACAGATGCTACCATAAGCACATAAAGTGATGAATTCATCAAGGATGCCTGTTGTTGATTGTTGAGTAAACCTCCCTCCCTCTCTGCAGCATCTTAATTCTAATTTCTGATATGCATCAAGTAGATAACTACGATTGACTCTGTCGAAGATATGATTGCACTGTCTCGTTTCGGTGATGATAGTGCTACATGATTGATGCGCTCGCGGCACTCCTATTGGCGGCGTTGGCCTTGAGAGTGACAATACACAGTGAGATCTTTTTATCATTCATAGATTCATTTATGCAAGCGCAAATACTCCCTAGCTCGCACAATATTGACTGGCAACCCGGATCGACTGGCCTTAATCGATTCTTAAGAAATATTCGAGACGATTTAGTGTGATCGATCCGGGAAGCCGACCACTCCCCAAGGTACTAGCGCATGTTGAAGTGGCGTTAATATTTTATTTCAGACTTCAGACATGACACATCTCGTGTCGAAGGAGTTCTCTAACGGATCAGGGTCTTGGTACGTCTCTTTGGCCGCGGAGGTCCCATGTTACTAATCATTCACCGGTAGGATGTGCTCTCAACACCGTCGATGAAGAAAGTCACCTACAAAGAGCGTCGGTACTGTTGACCCCATTGCATTCCACAACACACGACACTACTGCTGAAAATACTCTCTAGCTCTCTCAATATTGACTGTGTACCCGGAACTAACAGACTAAATCGATTCTAAAGACGTATTTGAGACGATTTAATGTGTTTGTTCCGGGTATCCGACCACTCCCTGAGGTACTAGCGTGCGGCGAAGTATCGCCATGGTGGCGATGTATTTTGTGGATTTTGTGTGTTGAGTGGCTAACAAAAATGGTTTCTCGAAGTGTTGAGGTAGGTAGTACTTGTAGGTAAAAAATAATCACATATAATTAGGTGGGGAAATGGTAAAAGGCGAAGAGACCCTAAGAAGCCTCTGGACCAGGGTGGTAGGGTGGTGGTGCCCTCTCCATTATTATTTATCTCCATCCTCTAACTTATGGAGAACCAAAGGCCCACAGTCCAAGTCATAACCCGACACTCTAGAGAGAGTTGCCGCGATGAACCCCTCTACTCTACTTACTCATTAATAAGTACTCCTAATAAGAATGAGTATATTGTGCAGATGACAGGACGTTAGCCCGGAGTATGATGTCGTATTGTACTTCTTTAAGCCGTCACAACACAGACGATTCCTCATCCAACTATATATCACTTCCAAAGTATCATAGATAGCCCTATCACGTAGCGTTAGCACGTACTCTCTCTCTAGAGAGAGAGTAGAAGGTAGCAAATGGAGTACATATGTAAACCTAGATAAAGCAGAGGGATTCAGATGCCCGTCACATCAAAGATATTTTTGGCGGGTTCCATCGTCGACCATCAATTATTTTCGCCTCACGCACGCCAAAATGTCATGAAAGATACTGTGCTGCCGGAGCTTAATTACAGGCAATTCATCCACTACAATCAATCAACTCTACTATCTACGACCATGCGCATCGCCATCTCAAGTGTCGCCCTCGCCGCTGTGCTATCGGCAGCCTCGGCCTTTCAGCCGTCGGCTCTTCGTGTTCCCATCACGACGGTGCGATCATCATCATCGCCCATCATTCACTACCCATCATCTATTACCACCACCGTCAAGAAATCTACACTTGCCGCCGCCCCACTGCGCATGACCAATGATGAAGCCGCTGACGACACCACCACCACCACCTCCAGCGGAACAGGCACGGCCTCCATGCCCAACGAAATCTTCAATCTCGTCAAATCCATCGTGGGCGCCGGAGTGCTCTCCCTGCCCGCTGGAATTGCCGCGTTTGGGAATGCTCCATCGGCGGTACTTCCGGCCATGGCGTTGATTTGTATTATTGGTGGTTTTTCGGCGTATGGATTTTCGTTGATTGGGCGTGTTTGTAGTTATACGGGCGGGCAGAGTTATCGTGGGGCATGGAGTGAGAGTGTGGGCGATGAGACTAGTTGGATTCCTGGTGAGTAGATTTTAGGTGTATGTATTGTGTGTTCTTAGCTTACTGCACGCCATTCATTCATTCATTCATCATATTCATTCTATTATGTATGTGCATTAAAATCATTCATTCCTGCATCTACATACAATCATCTACATCACATATCATATATATATATATTATATATACAGCCGTCACGTGCACATTCAAAACATGCTTCGCCGTGCTAAGTTACTCCATGATTTTGGGTGACACCATCCGCGCCCTACTCATGACGTTTGGAATTCAAACGACACGAACATTGGCGTTATTGGGAGTTACCGGAACAACACTCTTGCCACTCTGTCTATTGAAGAATTTGTCCAGTCTTGCTCCATTCTCTCTTGCGGGGATTGCCGGCATGTTCTACACGACGATTGCCATGGCAATGCGGTATTTGGGTGGACAGTACAAAGTGGGAACTGTGGGAACTAAGACTGTTGCTGCTGTACCGGCTGGAAAGTACATTGCCGATGTAGCCACCAACTATCAACCACAATTTGGAAATTTGGGAGCATCCGCGGCATTGTCTCCCAATACATTCATTCTTATTTGTATGCTGTCGACTGCGTACATGGCTCACTTTAATGCGCCCAAATTCTTCATCGAGTTGAAAGATAATACCATCAAGAGGTACAATACAGTCGTTGGGACGTCATTTGGGATCTCCATCTTTTTGTTTGCATTGATTGGATCGTTGGGGTTCTTGACATTTGGTAGTGCGAGTAGTGGATTGATTCTCAACAATTATGCCGCGACAGATGGTTTGATGAGTTTGAGTCGTTTTGCGGTGGCATTTTCCATTATATTTTCGTTCCCACTTGCCTTTGTGGGTGCAAGGGATGGATGGCTCGATTTACTCAAGGTGCCGATGGAAAAGCGTACCGATTCTGTTCTTACCAAGACTACATTGGCTATTTTGGGGGGTATTACTCTTATTGCGACACAGTTGAAGGAGTTGGCGTTCATCATGTCATTTGCTGGTGCAACTTTGGGGAATGCCTTGATTTATGTTTATCCATCACTCATGTTCCGTGCTGCAGTGAAGAAGATGGGAGACAAAGCAAGCAAGGGATTGAAGCGGGAAGTCCCATTCGCCATGTTTTCGGCGTTGCTTGGAGTTGGTATGGGAGCAATTGGAACAAAGATGGCGTTTGCATTGCTTTAATAATGTGCACGTAAGTAGAATATCCGCAGCAACTTGATGCTATTGCTCCACGGACAGGAATTGCTCATTGAGATATGTAGATGTAGCGGCTGAGGGGAACTTTTTTGACTACAACAAGAAATACAGCAGTTATCTAGATATACTTATACCCCAACCTTTTTAGTTCATTAGTGCCAGATGCGCCAACAACGGACGAGGAGTTAACGAGTAAACATTAGAATTTTCTGTTGGTCAAGAATTTTTTGTTTTTGTCTGGGAAATTCAGAAATCAGGCACGTCTGTTGCGTTAAACACGATGTAAGCTAGGAGTATTTAGTTGAGACATCAGGCTTAACTTGGTATTTACAAGCAGCAACTGCTTCATCGTTATCCATTTACAAATTCTTTCAAGCAACATCATCAAGAAAGCAAGAGTCTATAAAGACTTGGCTTTGTTTGCTTTCCCGCCTCACTCACAAATGAGGTGTTCCGCTATAATAACCGATGCCTGGTGTCATTCCATTTTTGTAATATAAGAATATACCTGTCTTGTTCAAGGTATATAGCGGCACGCATCTCTTAAATTATCAGACGGGGCTGCCAGGGTGTGGGGCAACGAACGAGAAATGCATATCAAAGTTTGAAGGGAAAGAGCAAGGAGTTGGGATTGGCTCAGCCAGCCACACGTCTGCATTGACCGCAGGCCCTCTTGTCAAGAGCTGGAGAAAAGCCTTCGACAGTATCACATAGGTAGACATAGATTTTGTCTTTTCTATTGGAGAAAAGCATCTGCTGGTTCCAACACGTTGTGAGGCTTGAAGGGAATTTCAAGCAGGTTGAGCGACTTGAAGGGAACAGGCTTAATGCTGCATGCAAAGTAATAATATAATTACTTATTTCCATTCCTACTGTTAGCAGAGAGAGCACTCAGTTGCAATAATACACATATTACCAGAGTTATGCAGATCAGAACAATCGTACTGAAAGTCGAGAAGAAAATAGAGACCTCAAATTGATTCCCAAGATAGCAGAAACGAAATCTCTCACCATGAACAACACTACCAAATCCAAAGGAAACAATTCCACCTCAGAGCAATGCATAACGGTTGCCACCAAGACTCATGACGGAGGCACTAATCCATCCATAGAAAGACCAAGAGGGCAGCCTGTTCGCAAGCATGAAGATCCGTTCATGTACTTCTCTCATCAAGAGACAAGAATGAATTCCTTGCTCTTGACCGGTGACAGCGAAGAGAGTAATGAACGAGTCGCCGGAGAGTTAGATGTTCGCAAGACAAAGATCTCGTTCGAGCTTCACCCGTTGCTAGTGCTTGAGTCTTTATTCCTCCAGGTCCATCACGCTCGGGATAACCTGTGATTGACATGGTGAACTCTATGGGTTCGGCATATCCCAGAGGAGCTCAGTGGACCTAGGAGCATAATACCATCTGAAGGCTCATATTGATTTATTCACAGTGCTCACCAACATCAACATTTAGTTAACTGCAATATAAGAATCACTCAATTACTAATGTTAACTAATGTGACAATGTGCAATTCCTCTTCTTCACAATCAGTTTTGATTTGGCAGCAAGGCAAGACCTCTCTACCTTCTTCCTCCAAGCAGTACAGAAGATTGACATACTGAAAATGGTTTTGTAAGGTATTGGACTACCTATATCTACCATGGCGCAACTAAATACTAAATGCGCTGGCTCTAACGGGGTCCGACGTGTGCCTGCACAGATGGGTTTGGTGATGGTAATGTAATATAAATGAACCCCCAACATTAATCAGATGTTTTCACTTCTACTTCCCCGTCAACGTTCAATTTGATCCTTGGCCTTGGCTAAAGTTGGCCCACTTATTCTACATACACGTGTCTTCCAGGGATGACGTAACCGCAATGTCATGCAGACAAGCAAGAATACTTAGACTTAGAGAAATCCAAGAGATAGAGAGATCAATTACTCGCCCTTGAATCTAAGACTTACCCTTATATTTCTACCAGCCTGCTGATGACTCTCTCTCTAGGTACGCCGTCCATTCGCAGCCGAGCAGCAGCCGGAGAACACTCTGTCGTAACAAGGCACACCGGAACAGGTACAGGCAGCAGCGCAATGGGACTCAACTGCCGACTTGCTGCTGCTTCCCTGTATTTGGCACGTCCTTCTGAGGTAGATTACACAAGTGCTCAAAGATATACACGGGTCTTCGGGATAACGTAACCCTGCAACAGACAAGCAAGAATACTTAGAGAAATCCAAGAGATAGAGAGATCAATTACTCGCACTTACTTGAATCTAAGACTTGGTTTTGTTGGTTAACCTTATTTTTCTACCAGCCTGCTTATGACTCTAAGTTCTAAGTAAGCCAGAGCAGCAGTCGGAGAAGAATACATTACATAGTCGTAAACAAGGCACACCGGAACAGGTACAGGCAGCAGCGCAATGGGACTCAACTGCCGACTTGCTGCTGCTTCCCTGTATTTGGCATGTCCTTCTGAGATAGATTCCCAAGTGCTTAAAGGTTCCAAAACAGACGGCTGGAACAATAAATAGCAAATCTACGATTAAGTAACAATGTATCATACTTTTTCATTGAAACATGCAGTTATCCCTCCCTTCATTTAGTTTGGGGGGTGCGCAGCCTTTATATTGAATTTTCAAATACGCTGCATACTAAGTATCATTGCACAAATGCCTTCGTATATATCCAATGTAGAAATCCCCCACGTTTCAATGTTTAAATGTTGCTGCTTGATACTTAGTTTGGGCTCCATAGTAGAGCATATTTTGGCCATTGTGTCACGAGTTGAGAGGTGATGGATGGCGCCATTTTTGTTCCCGCAAATTTTTATACAGAATTAGTACAATACTATCTTCATCCAAACACTATCTCCATCACTATCTTATCCTTATCATCTTCTAATAATGCTATATTGCCCTGACCTCTCCACTTGGGAATGATGACACAATATCTTTCAACTTCGATTAGGGACGTTAATTACTATCTTCATCATTACTATCTTCATCACGATCTTCATCTTCATCTTCCACGGCGCTGACCATCTTCTTCAATTCTTCTTCGGTGAACCTCCATCCTCCGTGCTTCGTCTTGTTCCATAACTTTGGATTGAACTTCTGCCTCGATAGAGGATCCTCATCTTTATCAAGTATATCCTTGTCCCATCTAATATTTGCCGCAGTATACGTTTTTGTAGGAGCAAATACAGCCTCAATTGTTGCGGGGCACCAAACCAGCATCGTTCCACTTTCACTTTCACTCCCATCCTCAACTGCATATTGGTGACAGTATTCTATACGACGGTTGACCATTGAGCTATCCATCACTGGGGGTATTATTGGTTGCCTCTCCCCAGTCCTATCTCCATTTCCCTGCTGTTCAAGCTTGTTGCGCTGCTCGACTGCCTTGTCTCTCAAATCTTTACTCATCTCCTGTGAAGATTCATTAATCTTGACGACATCTGCAGACAGAGTACCTAAGACTGGCAATGGCTTGCGTTCGGGAAGTGTTACAGGAGACTCTACTGGAATGGATCGCCTGCTTTCTTCTGGAATGATTTTGTCCTTCAAATGGCTGGCGAGTTGTTCAGCTGAATATTGAACACCATTCTTGCTCCATGGATGATGTAAGTCTTGCCAGCCAAGACCAAGAACACGGATACGAATCTGCTCCTTGATTCCTCTAGCTTAGCAGTATTGCTTGCGAGATACTCTAGTCCATCATCCACCGCTTCCGCAGTTTTCCAGCATCTCGGCGAGTGATACATCTCAAAGTAGTACAACTGGTCTATACATGCCACCGATGCTGCCTCCATTTTCTTCGTTTTGAGCAGCTCGATCTTTTTTGCTTTCACCTCCTCCTGCCGTTTGAGAGAGGCCTGATCCTTCTTCTTCACTTCCTTTGCTTTTCCCATTGCAAACGCAAGTGCCGACTGCAACATTTCTGGCGGTAGATCAATGAACGCGCCATTCTTTGGCGGACGTTCATCAGACGAATCATTCTCCTTTGGCTTCTGCTTGCGAACAAGTTCACTTTCGACACGATAAAAATCTCCATTGAATCTTGCCTGCGCAACAGCTGCAGCATTCGTTCCAGACAGCGTTGTGAATGCCTGCAACTGCTGAGTCAAGCCTGCAAAGGGACCCTCGGCAACATCATTTGTTGCCCGGCGGCCCAGTGTTGCTTCGTGCATTTCACGAGTGACTTTACCCCAGCTGTTTACCCCATCCATGCTGTCAAGATACTCATGGGTGTGCTTATTTTTATCATGCATTTCTTCCAGTATGCACTCTGCTGCAACTTCAGCCATCTTTGCAACGAGTTCATCAGTATCTTTGTTCTCCTTCCGCTCAGGATCGAAAAGTTCTTTACGAAGTTCCTTTGCTCCCACTACTTTCGTCTTACTCCCTTTCGTTTCAAATACGTATTTTAAATACTCCTTAAAGGGTGGGAGTTCCTGCTAGGATAAAGTTGGAAAGGATTGTATCATGAGAAGGATCGAATATAAGAATGAAATGTGTGGAGCAACAAAGACACTTACATCTGCAATTTTTTTAAACACTTCATTCATTACATACTCTTCATCCAACAGAGCGCTTCCATCCATTGCAATCCTTGTCATAGCCGCTTCAAATGCCATCAGAGCCTTCGACATAGAAAGTACAGACCAATCATATTCAGCCCACTCATGCGTTTTGCCTGCAAGAAACCGTAGGGGCAGACTGAATGCACAATGAAAGATAGAGCAGACGCAACACAAAGCAATCATTTCACTACAAGAGAGAATTATGAAAAGATTCTCTTGAAGGATGTTGTCCTTGTTCGGCGTTCGCAGTTGTTCGTCGAGGAATTGAATGTAGAGTGAGCGGTTGAAATAAACTGCTCCAGCTCCTTCTACGTTCATGTCATGCCGAGCACCTGTGCTCCGTAGCGTAGAAACAAGGGGAGCACCTGGATGGTACTTCTTAAGCCAAAACTCAAATGCCTTCCCGTGTCCTTTGGGATAATTGGCTGGCAGAGAGAACTCCTTGTCCACCGCTCGAATGATATCGGACATGTTTGCAGTTACCCTGAACCTTGGGTCGATATTCTCCAGAGATCCTTGAAGCGCATCAACCAGATATTTAGAGAGACGTTTCTCCAGCCATTTCCACCAGATGTTCCGCAAGTGGTGATGACAATGCCCTTGGATCACAAGGGGATCCAAATGCCCATCAGCAGCTGCTCTTTCCTTGATCACTTTCATGAGTAGGTGAGAGCCCTTGTTAGCAGTATTGCACGTGTCCTGAGTGACCAAACTACCGAAACCCATCTTGGAGAACTGAAGACCATTGCGTTTGATGTCATGGTTGAAGTCGGGAAACATTTCTTCACACTTTGTGGCCCACTCATCTAACCACTCATTCTTCTCGTCGATGAAGGATACAATAGCGTCTCTCTGTGCTTCTGCCGATTAGTCCTCTGGTAGAATGCAAGCTGACATCAAGTACGGCCAAATTTTCCTTTTTTCCTCCGCTTCGACTTCGGTTTGGGTTCTGTGACGTTGGATGTTGTGGAGTCGGCTGCTGCCGATGCCGATGCTGTGGTTCTTGTTGCTGCATCATCATCGATGGGATGAAATTCGCCTACGCGGCCAGGTCGATGATTGCATGCATCCGTCGCCTCAGCATCGTTCGCCGCCATTGCATCATTGTTCCTATCCATTCTTATCGTCGAAGCAACATAATAATGCCTGAATCATCGGCTTGGCGTCCGTTCATGTTGGGTCTTGTGGAATCGGCTCGGCGGGCATCGGCATTTTGTCAGAAAATCGGCTGATTTGTCAGCTTAATCTCCACCGGGACAGCACTTGAGACCACCAAACTTCTTGGCGGCATAAATCATACCCCCCTCTATGCCGCTGTAAAGTTTCATAGTGTGAAAGGAAGTAATAACAGAGAATAAGCTGACGAAGGGTGTTATTTCTTACTCCGATTGGGCGATGGCCAAATTTGGGCTTTGGGTTCATAGGTGTGGACGTCATTTTATCTGAAAAAAAGCGTGAAAAAAGGAAGAAAGAGAGAGAAAAAGAGAGAGAAAAAAGGAAGAAAAAGAGACGGAGAAAGATATGCAAGGGTATTTGATGTAGACTTATTACTCTCGAGCGATAGAATAGATCGTCTATTTATGCATTGTCTATTGAAAGAGATGCATTGGCATAGGTCACGCGTCCAGTGTCGTTAGAAGCTGACCATAACTCTACTCTGATGGCTTTGCTGATACTACTCCTGCGCAGAGTTCATCAGCGGCGAGTTGCTGCATTGTATGATTCCCTTGGTTGTATTCTTTTGTTGTCGCTGCTGTATACTGCATTGGATGTGGATGTGCCGGCCACATACAGGCAAGAAGTGATTGAGTATCATTAATCAACACCGTGTCAATGGCGAGCATGGCAATACTCTCTGACACTCTGACTGAACGGGTAATTTGGATCATCTTTCCATTATCACTCAATTCATGCATAAAGCATGCATGCGCCATCCCCATCTACACTGATGCACCCTCTTCGGTAGACACAGCAACTCTGTATCAGTGCGTGTCGTTTTTGCCGATATAATACAGATGCTCATAAGTCTGCTCCTCATCGAACGCTGGAATGCTGTTTACACTGGGATCTCACGAGACCAGCGTATATCGCTGTATGAGTTATCGACTGATTTCATTATGATTCTCTTCCTCTAATTATCGTGGTGTCGTTTGTTGATGCGTTCTCCCAAACATACCATTCGGTCGTATGTCGTATGCTGCGATGCAGCTTCGATTGTAGATCTCATCAGCTCTCGATATGTGTCGACAGAATTCGATGTCGCAGATGCATTCCGACTTTCAAATAGTTGCTATTCAGTAGCATTGTTCGGGAGATATTGTCGCATCACGCACCGACCACGGGAACCCACCGATCGACAGCAGGGAGAGCCTGTCACCCGTCATGTCGTCAAAATAATACTATAGCGGCAGTCCGAACCGCCCGCCAGATGATATCCCTCTCTTTACATACCACTGTCATTGTGGAGGAACTTGATACAATTGGAGCTGGCTACAAATAGTTTGCGTATGTTGTCGGAAGCCATCCATGGTGTCAACACAAAGCAACACAAGCACTTAGGATGATGGTTCAAATTGGAATTTGCTACGCACGTGCGTCACATTCTATCCACTTTGTTTCGAAGAGATCCGAATATTACCAACAAATGCTCAAAGTGGTGAGCTGTTAAAAGCTTTTAGAGCTTTTAAAGGTTTTCAGCGGGCTGCCCGTCGCCCGCTGGGCGTGGGGCGGAGCTTTTAACATTCTATCCACTTTGTCTCCGAATAGATCCGAATATTACCCTGAAACGCTCAAAGTGGTGAGCTGTTAAAAGCTTTTAGAGCTTTTAAGCCCGCTGAAAATGATACCATTGAACGTGGGAATTAGTATCCCAGGTTGTTAAAAGCTCCACACCTATGAACCCAAAGCCCAAATTTGAAATTTGGCCATGGTCAAAAATATTTCAGAAAAAACGGCATTTTTTTCGTGGCGGTTCCTTCGTCGTTTTTGGGGGCGAAAAAGGAGGGAGAAAAGAAGGAGGAAAGTTCTGCTCTTGACGTAGCATTGATACGACGAGCAACAGCTGTAGTAGGAGACAGATATAATTATTGTGCATCATCTTATACAAGTCTCGCCAGCCTCCTACGAGATTTGCTTTCGAGCCAAGAGCTCAGAATGCATGGGCATGGCATCGTGAATGCTTCATGTATCATGTATTAAGCAGGCAGGGGCTAAAAAATATTGACACAAATTGGTACGGCTGTGAACTCTCTTGATGTGTGTCAACTTTGGTTTTATCAGGTTACAATCTTCTTCAATCTACTGCTGTGCACTAGGTGCAGTAGAACTGGTTTGTAGTTGGATTTCAAATCTTTCGTCATATTGCCGCATCCAACCATCAGTGTTCTTGGTCTCATATTATGTATCCGTTCACATCACACTCTGCAACTTTCTATGCCCACAAAATGACGAAGACTGGCGTGAATAGAGCAAGTTTGTATGTCTTCATCGATGCTGTCCATACGAGGTGCTGATTATTGCGTGTTGATACATTTTCAAACTGAGGTATTCCCACTTTCATACACCATCCACGAAGCACTTGCATAAGCAAATGATGCAGCCATCATCGCCTGTAAAAACTTAGCCTGCCTCTGAAGAATCCGATGCGCACGAAACATTCGATCAGTATTTTCGTGTGAGGAGAGACGATAGCTTCGCCCGACGTATTTTTGATGTCGACGACGCCAAAAGCATACCCACGTGTCGATTGTTTTTGTGTGCTCGTCGGCATACAACATTATCGACTTGTACGCAACATCACAAATGTCCTTTGTTTTGATCTATATTGGATTGGTTATATTTGGATAGTCCAGAGGATAGAGGTAGCCGGCCGGTGACACGGAGACTTGCGGCACAAAACACAGAGATGTTTGCGATGATGAATGAGAGTTCTGCCTTCACAGATCAATCCATAGGAATGTTTGGATGCGGACGGTGATCGATTATCATTAGTGGTGATTGGTAGTTGTGTGTTGCTCGTATCTCTACAGCTACGGACATCATCATCTTGATGATGGGAGTGATGGTTTTGTGCAAAGACGGTCACGAATCTCAAACTGTGCGTGATTTCGCAGTCTACGTGTGTTCTACAGTGGTTTGAACTTCCGTGACTTGGAGTGACCGTATTTGCACCCCCTCCGTGACCGTATTTGCACCACCACCGTGACCGTATTTGTAAGAACCGGCACAAAAACGTTGCCGAAAAAACTTGGCGCGCACAACTCGTGACTCCCAAAATATCATAGGCTGCGCACCCCCCTAATTTAGTCGAGTAAGCATGAATGTTCTCAACTACACTGTGCCCACGAAACAGCATGATGGGGGTGTCAGGCCTACTAATACTAAGCCTCACCGAGTTGGAGAACCAGATGCAGATGCATTCTCTCGTTATTCAAGCGACCTATTCCGAATGAAGACCTTATTGCTCTGTCCCGAAGAAGAAGACGGCGTTGATGACTTGGATGCTGCTGGAAAGATTAATGAAATCATCAGGAATGCTGGCCTGAGTGACCTCCTTGATATCAATCACCTTGGCAATGGCAATGCAGGTGATGCCTCCTCCAAGCGCCGGCGAGGTAACACCTCAGGATGCGTACATGGATGTTCACGCAAGACGAGGCTGTCTTTTGAACTTCATCCTGACTTGCTCCTACATGACACCATGGAACAGCTTTACCTGGCAGAACGCTCCGGAGCGATCTCACGATCAGCTGATCGAGTTTCGACTATCTCCTTCAATCAGGATTTTCGAGGCATTCGTTCCAAGCATCTTGGCGCCAGTCGATTCGAATGAAATTTTAATTCGATTCGCTTTCCATCCACGAGCTCTCCACCAATCATATATAACGGTATAGATGAAACAAACAGGTTAATCTACTAATTAGTACTAATTAGTCATTGTATTCCTATCATATTGTACAGTTTCAACATTCTTAATTCGTACATCTTGCCATCATTTCGACGATATCCTTATCAATTTATACACACTAAGATGGTCCAGGTTAGATCGCACTCATGTAAGGATCATTCTTTTGCACAAGGCGAGATTGGAATTGAAGGCACCCAATAGTGCATTACTACGAGCCATACAAAAGAGACTCAGCTTTGGCAGTTGGTGCAAGATTCCAGTGATACACGGCTTGTTTTCTTGAGCGCATGAATTTGATCTGCCACGACCAATTTGTGTTACCGACTTTCGTATAGAGAAAAAGCATCTGATCTCTAGCAATCCTGATTAAGAAGAGGTGCCCACCACTGCGTCATTGCTTCAATTAGCTCTAGATAGTCCCTGCTTATTTGCCCAAAGATTGACACCATTTGAGACCATGCGTGAATAAAAATGCGATCAATCTTCCACTAGTGAATAAATTCAATCCATTCGTTTATGCCGAAGAAATTAATGCGAATGACGAATATTATCTGATTGCGGCGTATTAGATTGAAGAAAGGGTGGAAGCGCTCGACGAGATCATCCAATTCGTATTATATCCACAGCAGCACTCCTCTGCACTGAGTTCGACAAGAACGTATCAAATTCGAATTGTAAATCTTTGAATACAGGCTGAATATTCGAGGGGCACATGCAATGACTATATCCGCGGAGTTCCTATGGTGTAACAACCCCGTTCTGGACTAGTATTGTCCCCTCGCCCTCGATGGATTTCGATGGAATCGTCCTTTTGTGACATCCGCCCAACCTCTTTAAGAATAAAAATCCTTCTGTTGTGGTCAACTTGGGTGGATACGAATACAAACAACGTGCCGTATTTCTTCTGGGAGATCCATCGAAAGAGACCGAAAGGCTGGAGGGATGAATGATGTCGTGGGAGACGGCAGAGCCTTCATGGAAGCTGAATGGCCTACACAGGACCGATCGGGCGATAATTGAAGCACTGAATACGCACTGAAAAATTATGGGGCACATGCATTGACGATATCAGGGAAGTTCCTATGGACTAGTAGCACCATCTTTGGTAGGTGGATGCATGTGCCCCTCATGAGATTTCGATGGACGGGGAGTGGTCGTTTAGTTAGGGGGCTTACTAGCTTTGATTAAAAATAAAGGTCTCGGGTTCAAGGTCTCGGGAATCCCAATTGAAGCGCGCCCATCAGCTGATCGTGAGATCGGTCTCCGGAGTTATTTCCAATGACGAAGAGGAACCCGAAGACGAAGAACAGCCCAACAAAGGTCGCAAGGACAAGGAGCATGACATGAGAGAAGCTTCATTTGATGGCTGCAAAATGTCAACTACGAGCCACATTAAAGAGATTTGAACTTTCTTGAGAAATTTTAAGGACTAGTGTTGCTTTCGTAATAGTAGTAGTAGTAGTAACGAATTGTAACCGATGCTGTTACTGTTATCCTCTTTCAACTGCCCCAAATTTACGCTAGGCCAGTCACAATTGGAAGTGATGTATCGCAGTATTGGCATCCAACAAAAGAAATGGATAACTTTGATATGCGAAACCTGAACTCTTGACGAAATTATCACATCTCTTACTGTAGCAGTCGCTTTTGGTTCCTCTACCACTGCATCATCAACTGGCACTTCAGGCTCAGCTTGTTCCTCTACCACTGCATCATCCACTGGCACTACAGACTCGGCTTGTTCCTCTATCTCTTTATCAACTACTTCTTCTGTCACGGCATCATTGATTGACAAGTTTTCAATCTTTTCCCTGACTTCTTCAATAGGCTGTTCCTCTTGCGGTGCTTCTGTTGCCTCTTCAGTGTCTCCTTGCTGTTCTTCATCGTTTTGTTCAACCACTTCAGCCTCTTCCTCTTGCAGCTCTTCCTCTTTCTGCTCCTGTTCTTCTTCCTCCTCCTGTACTTTTTCCTCCTCTTTTGGAGCAGGTACTACCAATACTACCCTCCTCGCTCTCCTTCGAAACAGGACTCATAATTTTTGATAAATCACCACTCTCTTCTTCCTGCAATGCTTTCGTCAACGCCTCCACTATGGAATCAGTCTCATATTTTGCTTTCAATGCTTCAACAACATGATCTGGAAGCATTTCCACCGCGTTACTAATAATTGTATTTTCTTCTTCGTCTTGAACAATTTCTTCATTATCAGTTTTCTGTACATCTCCATCAGTATTATTAGTTTCATTGCTCTTTCCACCATCATCTTTGCCACCCTGCTTCCCCTGATGTTTTCCCTTCCACTCATGTAACTGTTTCTGCGCCTCCCGTACTTTTCTACGATGCTCATTCATCAACCGTCCATACATGCCATTCCCCAGCAAATCATGCAATCCGCCCACATTAGTATTAATGTTGTACGTAGCACCCGATCGCATGGCCCGTTCAGCCTCGAGCTTGGATTGCTTTTCTTTGTTCAGTTTAGCCTTTCGAAGCTCTTCTTGCTGTTGGGGGGTGTAGAGGGCAGAGGATGATGCTGTGGCAAGGCGGGTGGATTGAGTTTTGACTCGGGAGGATTGCCGGAGTGCTTCCAGCTCGTCGGAGATGGGCATTTTTTCGTGTATGTGTTCTATCAATTACTGTTCTGTTGATGTCGATGGTTTCGTTTGTAATCTACGGACTGTGCAGTGGTAATATCTAAATGCAGCGCTGTTCTGCCATTCCAATCGAATCAGGCTTCCTCTTCAAGTACGGGGATGATGATGTATGTGGTGCGTTTTCGTTCCTGGTGCGAGCGTTGTTTTCAGGGAGTTTATCTTGGTTTGAATGGGGTTTAAACGAGTACCGTTTCTCCATGAGAAGAACATGCCAACTACATTTATAAGATATCTCGATTCTCTCCTCTCTCTTCGACCTTCTTGGATCTGAGTCGTCCATAATATGTTGCGGAGAGCAAAGGAGAGGATAAGTAGTGGATGGTAACTCGAACCGAAGCAACATGCCATCAAAGAAGAAGAAGAAGGTGAAAGTGAAAGGCAAGGGACGAGGGGCGGCCTGCAAGGCCAAAGCCGAAGGGGATGATGTGAGAAACGATGTCACATCTCAGGTGCAGCGGCTAAAGATAAAAAACATCAACCAAGATGATGAGAACGAGGAAGCCTTATTGGAGGAAGCCATCAATCTTGCTGCAGCTGAAAGGGAAGAGCTAGAAGCTGCTGAAGCGGAGGGATGTGATCATGGATTTGTTGTATTGCCCGATTCGCTTGATTTTCTTCCACCGCAGCCGCTGGAACTGAAAGAACGCCATTGTGCAGAGTTTACTGATTCATTTATGAGTGAATTCATGGCTACCAAAGAGAGTTGCATCGGCGATCGCTTTCTAATGGCTGTTGAAGCCACGATGACTAGTCAGTTTGGAGTGTGGAATGATCCCCAAGTGATGCAACAGAAAAAGATCTATCTTCTTGCAAAAGGGGTGGATGCAATTATTGAGAAAAGAGTCGATGATGCTCGTCAATCTGCCATACTCGCGAGCTTTTTGGAGCAATACAGAACTGCTCTTATTTCCAAAATTGAAGAGTTTCCTGGTGGTTTTCGTCAGTTCAACATGCACAACCTTATGCGAGGTGGGACTAGGATCCACAAGGACGACCCTGCATGGAACTGGAGCAAGATGAGTGAATTATCGAACGATAATTGTGATGAGCACACCATTGTTAGCTTTTTCAGGAAGCGTGTCCCATGCAAATGCTTGGATAGAAGATACAATGAGGTCAAATCCATTGTAAAGATGGGCACGTGTTGCAATCCAAGCTGCCCTCTCACCGATAGGAAGGTTGAATGCAGCAAATTGTTGTATTGTGCAAAGTGCTTCACGGCATGTTTCTGTTCCAGCGAATGCCAGAAGACTGCGTGGCCGAAGCACAAAGAGCGGTGTGGTGCATTAGATAAGATTCCAGAGCAATTTAAGTATAGTATTTGCTTAGATTAGTGGGAAATCCAAAGTATCCAACAAGGGGAGATTATGTCGAAGTAGTCCAGCTTTGTTGGTGGATGCCTGAAAAGTAGTTGTCGGTGCTAAGTCTGTTAATGGCACAGAAGGAGGAGGCTGAGAGGGAGCCTGCTACTGCAGTGTCCACAAGCAAACGGAATCCAGACCTCAAGTCAATGGAGGGCTGGCTGTAGGAGAAGTACGTGTGTTAGTTGATATATACTTGCTAATTTAAATGATAAACCAGTGACGTTTTAAGTATATGTATCGCTTTATTTAACAACAACCTTGGAGAAATACGACAGCTTTGGGTATGACGCTTCAAGGTAAGCATTGCCTTGCTTTTGAATCAAACCTTGGTTAGGTCCCTTGCCCGATGGTGCACCCTCTCCGTAGCCAGAATAGAAGCGTTCAACCACGTCCATTCCTTCAACAACTTCTCCCAAAGGACTAAATCCTTGTTTATTCAAGAAAGCATTGTTGCCGAGGTTCACGAAGAGCTGAGTAGTTCTAGTTCCTGGTCCTGCTGTAGCAAACACAACTGTTCCTCGGCTATTACTCACTTTGACTGGGTCGTCTTTCAAGCTGGAAGACATCGCGAACATCCACAACTCCAAACTTTAGCTTTGGCAAGATGGGCCACTTTCCCAGCATCAGATCTTTTCCAAAATCAAGACTTTCGGAAGATCCAGTGGAAACATTCGGGCCCAAGACGATCGCTGGATTGATAGTGACAAGTGGAATCTTCTCGTCGTCTAGTAAGTTGGCAACAAAGTCCCATGCAGCCTTTTCTGCCAAAGTTTTGGACTTATAGTAAGTCGCCATACCCTCTTTCGTAAGGTCCGTCCAATCCTCCTCTGTGAAGACCTTGTCACTATCCTCATCACCTCCCACAATGGCAGCTACGGAGCTTGTTATCACAACCTTCTTCACCTTGTTCTTCTGCGCAGCTTTCATAATGGCCAGTGTCCCATCCACAGCTGGCTTGATAATTTCATCCTCATTTTCAAACACAGTGCCAACATCGCACACGTGTGATAGAGAAGGACTTATAATAACATATAACATAATAACATTGTAGAGACTGTTTTGGTGATACACCGGATAAATAGGATCGAACCGACCTTCCTCCTGCTGCTACTATTATCCACTAATCACTTTGCTTCTCCCATTCGAGGCACGTGGCACTCGGCACGTACTTAGTAGCTCTCCATGCACTCAACATGAACTTCTTGGCCTCAAGTCTTCAGACTCATTCTGTTCTAATTGTATTAGTCAATTTACACGTATATCTCCACTGTAAGACTCATTCTATTCAATTCTATCCATCAAAGATATTATGAAAGTCATCCCAGGTCACCTTGCATTGTTGTCATCAGCCAACCCCAACCTTCTTGTATACCTTCATTATTCATAGCGGAACATTCTTGGACATGCCAACGACGGAAAAGAAATCGCGAATTGTTTTCATTGTCATATAATCCCAATCTATCTGCAACATCTCTAGCGATCGTTGCACCACCAGCCAACATGTCTTGTTTATTGGCAAAAATTAATAATGGGATATCCGCCTCAACCTGTTTGGATTCTAACATTTTGTGTAATAGTTCCATTTCTTGTTCCATTCCTCCACCGACATTACTCGCATCTAATGCAAAAATGATTGCATCAGCATCACATATAATGCCATCACGACTACTATTCCGTAATGACCCAAAAAATTGTCCACCATAATCCCAAACAGAACATCCTCCACTGCCAAAATTACATTCCACCCATTCGATATTAAATCCAATCGTAGGAGTTGTCGGAACGAGGGCACCTTTCCCTGTCAATTGTTGATGTTTGAGTCTCTGTAATATACTCGATTTCCCACTGCTACTCAATCCCAACATGATGATATTTCTTTCCTTGAACGAAATGAAACGTTGTCGCATTCCTGGCCATGAAAGTAGCCCATTAAAGGCATAGTGTTGTATTCTCCAGCAAGAATCGGTACGTTCCCATCGTCCTTCCCATAATATGAATCCATTATTCAGGGAAAATTTAAAATCTTCCAAGCCATAGGGTCTTCGGGTCATTATCAAAATAAGCGGCGGTTAGTGGCGGAATTCCGGCGGCCGTCGATGGTATATGGATAGATGCAGCGTCCGTGACGATTATAATGTAGCGAGAGCCGTTGCAACGATGTGTAGGAGTGGGTATTATTGTGTGGAGTAGTGCCGTAGTGTCGGTCGAATGATGTTGGTGGATCTATTAATTTTGAAAATTCGAAAGCACTTTGTGGCCGACTTCCGGCGAATAATGACGTTGGATGGGGTTGATAATGAATTACCGTCGTAGCTTCTTCACCGTCCGCAGTAGGTTTGGCGTAGTTGACAGGTGCCGTAGGGAGTGATTGCTGCTAACTTTGTGTCATGGTGTGGTGGGAGGTGGTGGATGTCATACCTTACCACTAGGTATTTACCAAGTACATTACTAATACGTGCTACGTATGAATTAGTACAAAAACAAGTGGGGCCGCGACCTTAAGTACTTACATACAGCGACATGATCTTGTTTTGAACCGGTTCTTCTTTTATCTGTACCTGTCTTTGTTCTTGCTTTTTTCTTGTTTTGTAGATACATAGCCTCTGCTGCCTGTGATTTTTTGTTGAGCCTTTTCAGCCTTTCAAGTCAAGCGACTTTTGCATGCAGATTTATGACAAAAAACTCAAGAAGCATCAATTTGTCTTCAGTGCTTTGAACTGCCGCCGAGCGCTTCGCTTCCACAGATCTCATAAATAATAAGAAGCCAACAACGTTTTCGGCAGAAGCGTCTTGGGCAGCATTACTTCATAGTATCATAGTGTAACTATGCTCAGAAGGCACTCACAATATCACTACCATCCACTACCATCATCTGTTCTGAAGAACAATTGAAGCAATATGCTGAACACGACTACAGCAGCTGTCTTGCTCGCGACATCGTGGGCGCCGCTACTTTCAGGACAGCTTCATCAATGCATAAATGCAGACGATCCAAGCTGCAATGGCGGAGTAGCATCATTTCGTGCCATGCTTCGACATCATAGCAAGTTGGAGGCGCAACAACAAGATGATGCATTGCCCTTTGCCCACATCCAGCTTCTCGATAAGGATAGCGCATTTGTGCACATGCATCCACTGGGTCTCTCGGTCAACAGATTGATTCTTAATGAATTGATGGGTCTAGACGTCTTTGCATCATCGCCATCGATCCTACTTCAGAATCATTTGGACTCTGGCGTCTCATCTCAGGACATTTCATACCTACAAACTCATGATATGCCTTTGCTCATATCTAATGTGGGTGTGCACCCCTCAAACTCATGGCATCCATTTACCAAAGCGGTCCATTTTGATGCAGAGACGAGATTGGCAATAATGTCTCTCTCGAAGACCCAGTTTTCTTTCTGTTTCTCTAATGGTCATATTCATAGTACTTGTCCTCAGCAGCACTATTACTTCTACTTCAATACTCTAGGCAGAAGCAGAAGGGTGCTTGTTGTTACACATTTCGTCTCCCTCGTCATTGCTTACTTGAAACAAACTTTGCTCCTGCCAGCACTTTAAGAGGCAGCAACGCAACCCTTAGTGTGGTACGGAACAGTGAAAACGACATGTTTAAGAAGAGATCAGCCGTTTTGCTTTTCAAGTACAGAGCAGTGAGAGAAGATAAAATGCTCTAGACAAGAATTCAATGATAGCTGGTGTCGCAACACAAAAGAGATAAAACAAATGCAGAGTTTAAGACGCCGCTGCTAACATGGACCGAAAAAAGATCTATCCTCGACGGCAAGAGTGAACCTCCTTTCCGGCACGCGGATGCCTGCCTCTGCAAGGTGCCAGGTAGCGAACAATATCATACACGCCGCTGCAAATTGCATTCTATCTTTACGCCTATCAAATCAAGAATGAATATGACCTCGGAATGTCTTCTCATGAATACAAATAATGCATAACCCTTACACCTCTCACATGGATATGAACCGCCTTCCTTATCTAAATACACAACATTTCATCTCCTTCTTGTAGATTTTATCTTGATCTAATTTTCCTTCATTTCATCGTTGCCAAGCAATTCAGCAAGAAGGTTTGGCACGCAAACGTTCCTATTGTTTCTCATGCAGTGCCTCGCGCGATCACACTGACGCTTTGACATGTCACGACAATCCCCCTTTGGTCCAATACGGCCTTCGTGTTTCCTCACGCATCCGCCTTGGTCCCAGCGACAATCAGGAGAAACTTCGTTACACTCGTTTCTGTCCATCCCATCACATGAGTCTCTGCGCTTGCACCTCCTTTCACTGATGTCGAAGCGGCAACGACGATCGTTAGCACGGCACTCACTCCTGGACAAGCCAGTACAAATGGTGAGCTTTTGCCTGCACCGCCATCCAACTTTTTCACAGCGGCGGTTGTTCGAGCAAGTACGGAAGGAACGCTCGCCACAAGGGTCAGCCAAGAAGGTGTCTGCCCCGTCGAATGAATCGAGTTCGAAGTCTTCGAGATCGAAGGCTTCTAGATCGAAGTCTTCCAGATCAAAATAGTCTTCCGAGATGCTGGCGGCAGCGCCGCCGCGGAGGTTTGACTGCGGATTAAGATTGAATAAGATAGGCCAAACGTGTTCGTGAATATGTGTTAGGTATTAATAACATGTTTATCAAACCACATAGACTTGTAAGCCTTACCTCCTCAGCGGTGAGGGCGCCTGAAGCGGCAGAAAGAAGGATCAATGCAACGGTGGAGAAGAATTGAGATTTCATTATGGCAGTGGCAGATAGAACAATCGAGAGAATGAAGTCTACGTTGTTTCAACAAAGATCAGGAGTGGAGATTGTGTACTTCTTACCTGATGCTTTGTTGTTGTCGCTCTAGCCTGCCCCGCCTATATATCTGCTCGCTTCGGGCAAAAAGCAAGACATTACATATTGAGAAGTGACGCGTGTCGTTAGTCTGTATGTAGATCGATTTTCAAACTCTTGACTTTTCGTTATGGTAATACAAAAGGATAAGCACAGACGCGACGGTACTAAAATGAATTGATAAACAGCTGTGAAGATCCGAACCCTCTTGAGAGGATGACGCGTGTTGTTAGTCTGTATGTAGATCGATTTTCAAGCTCTTCATTTCAAATGCACAAAAAGGAAAGGCACAGACGATAGGGATATGTATTGATAAAACAGCTGTGAAGTGGTGACAGCTTATGTGGTGCTCTTCATGCGACGTCCTACTCACTATGTTCCATTCCTCTCCATCGCTCCATCGCTTCATATCTACTCACTTTATCACGATTCTCGGGCGTGAAGATTTTGAGTCGTAGCCTCCTCTCGCTCTACCTACATTCTTCGGTCTTCGGCTTATCCGCCTCCGCCCCCTTCGGGCTGGTTCAATACTTCACCATCACCATTTTCACCATGAAGGATCCACCATCCTTTTCAGTTGCCACCTTCTGGCCTCTCTCTTCGTCTACTACGTTTCGTCTCGCGTAGCTCTTCCTTCACCGCTTTCAGCAGCTCCGAGCCATTTTTCGGCCTCCTTATGTAGCTGCTCGTCAATTCCGCTCATTCTGCGGCATCACCATCCATCTTCAGCCTCCCACTGATCTCCTCTACGCCTAATCACACTCTGTGTGACAGCCATCTTCTGCTTCTGGCCTCAACACTATCTCATCATGCTATCAGCCTCGCGGCCATCGACTTCGCGTCCTCAACACAGCTGCGATTCATCGTGTTCTCAGCAGCACTTGACGCCCTTGGTTCTCCTGCTTCATCTAGCAGTGCTTCTTCCTATACTCTCAGCGGCTCATGCCATCCTCCGACTTGGCACTTTTTCATCATCAGACTGCGCATCTTCGTAGTACATGCCTTCCTCCGTCTCGGCACTCCTAATCCGTGCTTCTCTATATACTCTCCATGGTACATGCCATCCTTCGCACTCGCACTTTTCATCATCAGGCTGTGCTTGTTCTTCGTGCTCATGCCTTCATGCATCTTCGCACTCCGCCTCATCATGCTGCGGTTGTTTCGTCTCTTTGACGACCATCTCACACATCGGCAGAGATGATCTTATGAGGCATCATCCACCGCGTGATTAGCTCTTCGATTGCCTCTTGCGGTAACTCTTCATCACTGCTCTCCGTTTCTATCGGCATGACTCATCATGAGTTTCAATCGTCTATACACGGCATCAAGTCATACGTCTTTTCAAGATTACACTACTCTTTAGTGGTATGGCTTACTTCCACCAACACTCCCCAGCGCACTACTTCCTGCGAATAATCTCTCCTCATCGAGAGCAATCCATCTATTGCGACTTTCGCTCCTCATTCAGTGCTACCTGGATACAATCATCAACTGAAGTTATCTTCTGGATATTCATTACTGACATTTCTTGTCTTCTATTTCATCTTTTGCAGACGCTTCCGTTTCGTGTCAACGAATATCTCTGCGGTGAAATGATATCTCATTCGTGTCAACGAATTCAGCAGTGACGAATTGTTTGTCAGCAGGAAGGTCTCGCCAACCGCACTGTTTTGCTCCTTCCGGATTCTTATGCAAAGCGTTCTGTCTTCAACAGCCTTCCGGCACTTCACGTCCGCAAGTTGATTCGACGAGCACCAACTCGTAAATACTGTGATGTTCTGCGTCAGGAGTGTCCTCCAAGTAGAATCTGGTAGCATCACGACAAGCTTGCTCAGAACGTTGACAAACAATTCATTCGATGTATTAGTGAAGGCTTGGCCGCTGTAGCTTTTACATCACTCAGTCACTCGCGCTCCCCACCGACCTCTGTCTGGTGATTATTTCCATCGTCAATCGACGTCCTCCCTGCATGATTTATGCAATTACACCAAGGTCTCCTGACTCCTCCTGCATCTCTGGTGCATTTTACTTGGTTCAATTCAAAAAGGATTGTTTCCTTGAAACTCGGTCTCATGACCATCCCTTTGCATCTTCAATGCTCACAAGGATTTATTCCTTACCACCATCGTCTCGCGACGTTTTCCTCTGCATTTCGGTGCAACCCTCTCGGTCTCATCAAAAGGATGTTTCCATCCCCATATCAATCGTCTCACGACGTCCCCTTCTGCATTTCGGTGCACCCCTCTCGGTTTCGTCAAAAGGATGTCTCCACCCCAACTTTCTCGATATCGGCCTATTCATCTGGCTGTAGGATTCATCATCCTGCATTGTGGCTCTTATGCTGCATCATCGCGGACCCAGGTCTCTTGACCTTCCACTGCTTGGTCTCTATCAAAAGGATTGATTCCTCGCCCCATCTTTTGCTATCGGCCTCTTGTCTGGCTACAGAACTCTTCATTCTGTATGTGGCTTACGCTGCACGATGGCTCACATCCAGCTTTTCAAGCTACCCCGTTTTTTTTTTACAAAATGAAATATTACGGCGAGGAACTGTTAGACTAATGTCTTTCAGTACAGGGCTGGACGTACCCTGTTAAGAGTGCGGCGATTCAACGTATCCACGCTTCCGCTCCTGCGACTATTTTTGGTGATCGGAACAATCAGAGCATCTACTTTATCGACGCTATCATCTGCAACTATATTATTGGAGCTATCTTTGGAGCTATCAAGCTGCCTGAGCATCTATTACATCGACGCTACCTGAGCATCTCTACCATGTCTGAGCTAACGAGCATTCATCATCATCATACGACTTTACTCGTATCTGAACCAACCTCGAGATTCATGTCAACCGACATCATCCTTCCCTGCGGTATTCGACGCCTATTACATCTCATCGACATCAGCTTTTGTACCGTGCCATGGCATTTGATTCTTCGAATCACTTTTGGTATTTTCAGCCTCTGCTGCGGCAGCAGCCTCTGCCTCTGCAGCAGTGCGTTGAGTACTAGTGTAGATAAAGGGTTCGTACTCAACGTCACCGGGAGTAAAGGCTTGCTTGCACAAGGAGCCAAATTCTCTCGTAACATCATTGTGGCGGCAATGGACGAGACCGCCCACCTTGCATTGGAGAGCATGTTCCACCGTCATTTTTGCACCACATCCATCGCATAGGTCTGACAAATCCATCGGCTTCAGGTTGTACCGGAGACGTACGTTGTCTCGAAACTCTTCAGCCGATAGGATCGTGCCATTGAGGCGGTTTGGGACAGCCGTCAGCCAACATCCAGTCTCACAGATCCGTTCCAACCTCCTCTTATCACCTGGTTTCTCTCTCCCCCACTGGGTGAGATGGTACTCAGCATCAAGCTTCTTCGCTTCCTGCGATCCAATTTTAGCCATCATAGCTGAGTACTGGTGGGTTTTCGGGCACAGTTCCCGACGATTGACCAGCGTTTCAACCAGGTGTTCCACCGCTTGTCGCGACGTTTTGAAGCAATCCTCAGATTGTTCCACAGGGAACCGGATTGCTAAGCCTGCATGTTTCACACTAAGGGAAAGCAGGTGTCGCAACTCTCCAGATAATTCCAAAGGGGAGATGCCAAAGAGAGGTGGGATAAATTTCTCTCTAATGGCAACCTCAATCGGAGCAAGAAGGGGCCCCACGTTTGGCACAATGCGCGATAAGTATGTCCATTCATTCTGAAGAGACAGTACAAAACCTGCATAGGCTGCCTGGGGTTGTGTGTAGGCACATTTGCCAAGGACTTCCACGCAATATACCCACTGTTCCACTTTCTTCTTGACCCACTCCTCCTTCTCAGCTGCATCACCATACACTCCACCAAGGTATCGGTGGTGGCGTCCATAATTCAGTTCCGAGATGCCAGCCGCTTCAAAGGCTGCTCGTGCAGCATCCTCATCTTGCGGCATACAAATGTAGTGGGATTTATCTGGTTCGGGATAGTATCCAACATAGGGCCCCCTTTCTTTGAGAAGCTGAAGCATAGTAGCGTTATCGAGTGCAGTACCGACACCGCCGAGATCATCAGCATACCAAGGTTGGAGAGCTCCAGGGACTTTTTCCCTTAACCATTCCGCTAGTGGCATCAGGGCGATGCCATAGCACACCATAGACAGGCAGCACCCCTGCGTGATGCCCTCCTTGCACGCAATGACAGTAGGGTCTTCTCCCATTTCATTCCGCATAAAGCAAAGGCTATGGTGTCGATAGCGGTTGAAAGTTATCTTTGCGAGTGGGGGGCATCGATGGTATACCTCCCACAACATGTTGTATCGATTGAGTTTATTGAAAGCATTGCGAGCATCCACTAGGAGGAGGCCATAGCCACTCTCTGGGATGTAGTGCGAGTTTTCCGTGTCAGGTTGGATGGGATATTCAGGGAAGGGTGGGGGTGTTGGGTCAGAGCTCGCCTCCTCAGTTGAGGCAACCGCCGGTGGCTCTTCATTCTGACTTGAACTCTCCATCTCACTATCATCTGACCCATCTCCATCACCTCCGTCGTCTCCATCTCTGATCTCCGTCTCCGGCTTATTCGCCGCTCTTCGCATGTTCAGCCACCCACCCAATTCTGGAAATACTTCCAGAATGGCATGAGTTGCACCTTCAATGCCCGCCTGAAGTCCAGCACAGAGTTGGACGTTGTTGCAGGCGTCCCGCGCTCGCTCTTTGCACTGATCAAGGATTGTTCCAGAGATCAGCCGCATCCAGATTTCACCACAGCCCAAAGGGCGGACTCCGGGCTCCTTATCCACTGCAAGCAGACGCACGTGGTTGAGGGCTCGGATTTTGGCATAATCCGGTTGTGCGCATCCTAGCCATGTAGCCCACTCCGCCATTTCAACTCGTAGAGCATCAGAAGCTGCTCCGTGTCGGGTGAGCCACGCTTTTAGCATTATACCATCCACTCCAGAAGGGCCTGCAGCCCCATGAAGTTTGCTAGAGCGACTCTCAATGCGATCCGAATCGACATAAACAAAAGCAACTACATCCTCTTCCTCGAAGTCCAGGGGTTTCTGGAAAACGAGGGGGTCCCCTTCAGCTGGAGTCACAGGGGAGGGGAACTTTGACCTCAGGACATCAATGACTGGCTCCCCCGTCTTGGAGTCAAGGTCAGTTGGCTTGTACAGACCACCTTGACCTCGGTCCGTCACCTCCCGAACTGCCTTCCGAATGTGACCATTTTGAAGTGTAGATGCAAATCGACGAGCCTGCGACTCGCCTATCCCATTGTCTCCCATGGGACGACCCCCCAATCGTCCCGATTGTCCTTCAACTTCCACTGCTATAACCAGCGACAGAATATCTCCTTTCTCCCAGAGGTCAAGACGAGTTGTGATCAACTTTTTGATGTCTGCGCTCTTGGAGCATCCCCTCTTGCGTGTGAGGATACAAGCAGGGAACATGAGAGCTCTTTCTGCATTCATTTTGCCCTCTCGGTCATATTCATAGTACTTGTCCTCAGCAGCACTATTACTTCTACTTCAATACTCTAGGCAGAAGCAGAAGGGTGCTTGTTGTTACACATTTCGTCTCCCTCGTCATTGCTTACTTGAAACAAACTTTGCTCCTGCCAGCACTTTAAGAGGCAGCAACGCAACCCTTAGTTTGGTACGGAACAGTGAAAACGACATGTTTAAGAAGAGATCAGCCGTTTTGCTTTTCAAGTACAGAGCAGTGAGAGAAGATAAAATGCTCTAGACAAGAATTCAATGATAGCTGGTGTCGCAACACAAAAGAGATAAAACAAATGCAGAGTTTAAGACGCCGCTGCTAACATGGACCGAAAAAAGATCTATCCTCGACGGCAAGAGTGAACCTCCTTTCCGGCACGCGGATGCCTGCCTCTGCAAGGTGCCAGGTAGCGAACAATATCATACACGCCGCTGCAAATTGCATTCTATCTTTACGCCTATCAAATCAAGAATGAATATGACCTCGGAATGTCTTCTCATGAATACAAATAATGCATAACCCTTACACCTCTCACATGGATATGAACCGCCTTCCTTATATCTAAATACACAACATTTCATCTCCTTCTTGTAGATTTTATCTTGATCTAATTTTCCTTCATTTCATCGTTGCCAAGCAATTCAGCAAGAAGGTTTGGCACGCAAACGTTCCTATTGTTTCTCATGCAGTGCCTCGCGCGATCACACTGACGCTTTGACATGTCACGACAATCCCCCTTTGGTCCAATACGGCCTTCGTGTTTCCTCACGCATCCGCCTTGGTCCCAGCGACAATCAGGAGAAACTTCGTTACACTCGTTTCTGTCCATCCCATCACATGAGTCTCTGCGCTTGCACCTCCTTTCACTGATGTCGAAGCGGCAACGACGATCGTTAGCACGGCACTCACTCCTGGACAAGCCAGTACAAATGGTGAGCTTTTGCCTGCACCGCCATCCAACTTTTTCACAGCGGCGGTTGTTCGAGCAAGTACGGAAGGAACGCTCGCCACAAGGGTCAGCCAAGAAGGTGTCTGCCCCGTCGAATGAATCGAGTTCGAAGTCTTCGAGATCGAAGGCTTCTAGATCGAAGTCTTCCAGATCAAAATAGTCTTCCGAGATGCTGGCGGCAGCGCCGCCGCGGAGGTTTGACTGCGGATTAAGATTGAATAAGATAGGCCAAACGTGTTCGTGAATATGTGTTAGGTATTAATAACATGTTTATCAAACCACATAGACTTGTAAGCCTTACCTCCTCAGCGGTGAGGGCGCCTGAAGCGGCAGAAAGAAGGATCAATGCAACGGTGGAGAAGAATTGAGATTTCATTATGGCAGTGGCAGATAGAACAATCGAGAGAATGAAGTCTACGTTGTTTCAACAAAGATCAGGAGTGGAGATTGTGTACTTCTTACCTGATGCTTTGTTGTTGTCGCTCTAGCCTGCCCCGCCTATATATCTGCTCGCTTCGGGCAAAAAGCAAGACATTACATATTGAGAAGTGACGCGTGTCGTTAGTCTGTATGTAGATCGATTTTCAAACTCTTGACTTTTCGTTATGGTAATACAAAAGGATAAGCACAGACGCGACGGTACTAAAATGAATTGATAAACAGCTGTGAAGATCCGAACCCTCTTGGGATGACGCGTGTTGTTAGTCTGTATGTAGATCGATTTTCAAGCTCTTCATTTCAAATGCACAAAAAGGAAAGGCACAGACGATAGGGATATGTATTGATAAAACAGCTGTGAAGTGGTGACAGCTTATGTGGTGCTCTTCATGCGACGTCCTACTCACTATGTTCCATTCCTCTCCATCGCTCCATCGCTTCATATCTACTCACTTTATCACGATTCTCGGGCGTGAAGATTTTGAGTCGTAGCCTCCTCTCGCTCTACCTACATTCTTCGGTCTTCGGCTTATCCGCCTCCGCCCCCTTCGGGCTGGTTCAATACTTCACCATCACCATTTTCACCATGAAGGATCCACCATCCTTTTCAGTTGCCACCTTCTGGCCTCTCTCTTCGTCTACTACGTTTCGTCTCGCGTAGCTCTTCCTTCACCGCTTTCAGCAGCTCCGAGCCATTTTTCGGCCTCCTTATGTAGCTGCTCGTCAATTCCGCTCATTCTGCGGCATCACCATCCATCTTCAGCCTCCCACTGATCTCCTCTACGCCTAATCACACTCTGTGTGACAGCCATCTTCTGCTTCTGGCCTCAACACTATCTCATCATGCTATCAGCCTCGCGGCCATCGACTTCGCGTCCTCAACACAGCTGCGATTCATCGTGTTCTCAGCAGCACTTGACGCCCTTGGTTCTCCTGCTTCATCTAGCAGTGCTTCTTCCTATACTCTCAGCGGCTCATGCCATCCTCCGACTTGGCACTTTTTCATCATCAGACTGCGCATCTTCGTAGTACATGCCTTCCTCCGTCTCGGCACTCCTAATCCGTGCTTCTCTATATACTCTCCATGGTACATGCCATCCTTCGCACTCGCACTTTTCATCATCAGGCTGTGCTTGTTCTTCGTGCTCATGCCTTCATGCATCTTCGCACTCCGCCTCATCATGCTGCGGTTGTTTCGTCTCTTTGACGACCATCTCACACATCGGCAGAGATGATCTTATGAGGCATCATCCACCGCGTGATTAGCTCTTCGATTGCCTCTTGCGGTAACTCTTCATCACTGCTCTCCGTTTCTATCGGCATGACTCATCATGAGTTTCAATCGTCTATACACGGCATCAAGTCATACGTCTTTTCAAGATTACACTACTCTTTAGTGGTATGGCTTACTTCCACCAACACTCCCCAGCGCACTACTTCCTGCGAATAATCTCTCCTCATCGAGAGCAATCCATCTATTGCGACTTTCGCTCCTCATTCAGTGCTACCTGGATACAATCATCAACTGAAGTTATCTTCTGGATATTCATTACTGACATTTCTTGTCTTCTATTTCATCTTTTGCAGACGCTTCCGTTTCGTGTCAACGAATATCTCTGCGGTGAAATGATATCTCATTCGTGTCAACGAATTCAGCAGTGACGAATTGTTTGTCAGCAGGAAGGTCTCGCCAACCGCACTGTTTTGCTCCTTCCGGATTCTTATGCAAAGCGTTCTGTCTTCAACAGCCTTCCGGCACTTCACGTCCGCAAGTTGATTCGACGAGCACCAACTCGTAAATACTGTGATGTTCTGCGTCAGGAGTGTCCTCCAAGTAGAATCTGGTAGCATCACGACAAGCTTGCTCAGAACGTTGACAAACAATTCATTCGATGTATTAGTGAAGGCTTGGCCGCTGTAGCTTTTACATCACTCAGTCACTCGCGCTCCCCACCGACCTCTGTCTGGTGATTATTTCCATCGTCAATCGACGTCCTCCCTGCATGATTTATGCAATTACACCAAGGTCTCCTGACTCCTCCTGCATCTCTGGTGCATTTTACTTGGTTCAATTCAAAAAGGATTGTTTCCTTGAAACTCGGTCTCATGACCATCCCTTTGCATCTTCAATGCTCACAAGGATTTATTCCTTACCACCATCGTCTCGCGACGTTTTCCTCTGCATTTCGGTGCAACCCTCTCGGTCTCATCAAAAGGATGTTTCCATCCCCATATCAATCGTCTCACGACGTCCCCTTCTGCATTTCGGTGCACCCCTCTCGGTTTCGTCAAAAGGATGTCTCCACCTCCACCCCAACTTTCTCGATATCGGCCTATTCATCTGGCTGTAGGATTCATCATCCTGCATTGTGGCTCTTATGCTGCATCATCGCGGACCCAGGTCTCTTGACCTTCCACTGCTTGGTCTCTATCAAAAGGATTGATTCCTCGCCCCATCTTTTGCTATCGGCCTCTTGTCTGGCTACAGAACTCTTCATTCTGTATGTGGCTTACGCTGCACGATGGCTCACATCCAGCTTTTCAAGCTACCCCGTTTTTTTTTTACAAAATGAAATATTACGGCGAGGAACTGTTAGACTAATGTCTTTCAGTACAGGGCTGGACGTACCCTGTTAAGAGTGCGGCGATTCAACGTATCCACGCTTCCGCTCCTGCGACTATTTTTGGTGATCGGAACAATCAGAGCATCTACTTTATCGACGCTATCATCTGCAACTATATTATTGGAGCTATCTTTGGAGCTATCAAGCTGCCTGAGCATCTATTACATCGACGCTACCTGAGCATCTCTACCATGTCTGAGCTAACGAGCATTCATCATCATCATACGACTTTACTCGTATCCGAACCAACCTCGAGATTCATGTCAACCGACATCATCCTTCCCTGCGGTATTCGACGCCTATTACATCTCATCGACATCAGCTTTTGTACCGTGCCATGGCATTTGATTCTTCGAATCACTTTTGTTTGGGTAGCATAAGGATTCTGTCCGATCGACATCATCCTTATTGAGTCTCCATGGCACTCGGGACTCATCCAGTGGTCATCGGTCATTCCTTAGCCGATCGTGACTGGTTGATCAGCCATAAGAATAACCTAAAGCCCCACACACATAAGCTGACCATCATCGTTTCACGGCCATGATTCGATCGTGCCTCATCATAGACTAAGCCACTACTAGCTCACTCTTTTCTTCGCCCGATCATGTTCATCTTCATGTCGCTTATGCAACGCAAAACGGGCAGTATGTCACAAAAGTAGGTATTCCAAGTACGCAGACAGACGGGTCACGCGTCACGCATAATTTAAATATATTTCTCTGAGAAGGGCTAAACCATGGGATTATTGCTGTAGTAATGATACTACACACCCAAAATTTACCAATCTGTGGACATCTTTTGATATGTTCCTCTTGGCACTCTTTTGATTGAATCACACATCTAGAGAGAGATGTCCACGTTTGACAGAGCCCATCCATCCATCCATCGTCTTTCGGATTATCGTTTCGTACGCAATAGAGGATCTTGCGATAGAACAAGTGGATCAGGCGCAGAGAGAAGATTACTTACAGCAATGGAAAATCATGATCAAACAATTTGTTCAACGTAGAAGTTATCTACAACTCTACATAATATGTCTGCTCCAGTTTCTATCTATGTACAGCATCATTGTTCATGCAGGAGCTCTTACAGACATTTCGTACCTACAGTCAACTTCTCTTTACCTTCTCAAGACCACATCGTCTGGGAATTCCGAAGGTGACTGTGGCAGTGGTGGAAAGTGACGACCAATGGGGTGGGGGCTATTTGGCAACTCCAATGCCATAGCAAATCTGCTTCTCGGGCGTCCATGACCATTAGTAGAGATAGTGTTTTCCCTACTATAACTTCGGCGCCTCGACGGGCTGCCAATTGGTGGTAATTCCACCTGGATGGAACCGTTTGATTGGAGACAGGAACGCTCCACTTGCAGAGTAGAATGGTCAGTGGAAACTGCGGAAATTCCCGTCAAAGAGTTCTTGGAGATGTTGCAATCACGAATTATGGCAGTGCCTTGCTCGATGTAGATTCCTGAATGACCACGAGACACGCCACGATGATTACGCTCATTACCATTGCCATTCTCGACAACATCCGTTTCTGTCATGGTGACTTGGCTTCCGCGTCCGCCCAAGTACAGTCCAGTGGCTGCAGAATTGTGAATGAAACACTTGTTCACGTGCAAAATACCTCCATCAATGTTGACAATGCCTCTTCCACTGAGAGATACAATGTCACAGTCCGAAACGTACGCCGTGGGTACAACAGATGGAGGCTGGATGCGAATTTGACGACCATTAGGCGCAAAAGGTGATTGAACTTGAATAGCCGCATTTCCGTTCCAAATATCAACTCCTTCACAATAATGGAGAAGCTTGATCCCCTTGATATGTGCAATTCCTTGCCTCACACGAAAGATTGCCTGGTTTTCTTTTGACGATTCAAATACCACTACTGCAGTTTGATTCGGCCCTTGAAAGGAAGACTTGTGAAACTTGGCTCGGTCATCTGGCGACATGCAATCATCGTTATCCTCTTCCTCTTCTGCAGCACCACGACGGGGAGTTGATAGCGTAGAAAGCGCAGCACATGTCGATCTACATCCAAAGATCTGTCTCAATGTTGCAGATGAAGGCCTCTTCGTTTCTTCGCTGCTATCCATGGTATCTGATGAGCTCAAGCCAGTGAGGAGTTTGCGAGTGGTGGAGCTATTGTCCAACGGCGGTTCAGCATGGTAATTCTGGCACCATGTCAAAGCATGCCTGGGATCCTTCAATCCACTAATGGATTCAATTGTGACCTCGGCACTACCAATGCAGTTGATAACTATTGGTTTTCGCAAAAAGTACGGTCCAGGATGAAGCAAAATGCGAGCACTCGAGGTCTGCATGCGGAATCTCTGTCTGACGTTGTTCTCGGTGCTTTCAACCCTCGCCCCAGAAGAAATGGAATCAAATGCAGACTCCAAGGTGTCATAGTCAATAGGGACGCATGGATTCTGCTGGTAGAAGTCACTCCATGATTCGGGCATTTGCATCCCATCAGTCCACTGTGGGTGGTTGAGGAATAATAGAATTGTTAGTGAGCAGCTGTATCATATTATCAAATTCCATCAACTCTCATTCATTCAATCACTGAAATCAACTTACCTTGTGCGTATCTTCACACATCACCTTCCAAATCGACTCATCATTGATAATAGAATTCCACTTCCTATTCACCTTGGACAACGCACAAAGTCTACGTGATCCACAGAAAGAAAGGATGCGGGGCAAAAGCTCCGGTGGGGCATCATCTTTCATCCATTGAAGCACATTCTTTGTAATGATTGCTCCACCTGCTGCCTTGGCACCATCAACCTCCATTGCATCATTTGCCGCAGCATGTGCATAGAACGTGCCACTATTAGGTGAGAGCAATGATAGGGGAGGGACTCCATTCTTATTATGCTCTGATTGAAGAGAGGCAACCGTCTCCTCGGTATTGTTCCTCTCCCTCAACACTCCCCCACCGACGGCATCCTCATCCATGTCCAATCTCAATTGAGAGGAAGCAGCAGCAGAAGCAGCAGCAGCAGTGGCCTGTGACGTTGCAGTCCTAGCACGACGAATAGACGCAGTAATGCCTCTGCTTTCCGGCTTTCTCTTCCCCGGAGATGCAAACATTCTACGCAAGGATGATCGGCTTCCCGACTGCTGCTGTTCATTGTTTTCATTATTGTTGTCGTGATTATCAGGCCGACGCTCAGCCTCCTCTCCAACCTCCATTGCCACTACGTCCAACTGTTGCTGCTGTGACTGTTGTTGTGGCTGCTGCATTCTACGATTATGAATACGTCGACTTCTCCGAGTGCCTGCCGAATTGTTATTATTGGCCGGGGACGATGATTCCGATCCACCAAGAAATGGACTGCGGGGCAAACGAAGCTTTACCATTGTTTGTGGTGTTGTTGCAAAAATAACGAGCGAGATTGAATCGCACAGTTGCTTTCGGACAATCGCTGGTGGATCAATCAATCAGATCTCAGAGATGAATTTCCTGCAAGAAAATGAAATTCGAATGAATGGATGGAATTGAGCGATTTGATTGAGTATCGAGCGATCGCGCAGAGTTCACTGAAAAGTCTCGATTGAATGGAATGAAGAATCGATCGTTCGAGAATGATAATGGGTTGATTGATCGTCAATCATCCATCAATTTACTGTGAGAACCAATGAAAGGCCGATCGATCGGCGTCGATTCGATGGCTTTTTCCAAAATTTCACCACGCAGAAAATATTCCGCGACCGAGGCGAAGGCCACGGTTTTTTTAATTTAAAAATAGGCACAGTGTAGAGCGTTAGCCATCAGCAAGACTGCACCTCTCTCACATGGTCTTGTATCATCCTTGTAACGGCCGTAATCGCATAACGGTCAAACTCAGCAACATGAACTCACCTACTAAAAATCAGCGGCCTCTCCACGACAATGATAATTGACCGCCTGTAATTAAAAATCTCTAAGGAGTAATAGAGTATTAATTAGAGCTTCTGTGCTAGAGTGTCATAGTGTCATGACAGAACAATTGCATCGGCGTGCGTATTCACAATCAAATCGGTAGTTTCTCTTCCAGTGCATGCCGGAATGAAGGGTGATTGATGATGATGTGGTCATGGTGTCATTTCGAAGATCTGTCTTCGTTCTCTGACAACTGATGGAACCTTAGTACCAGATGAAGCTAGAAGCTACTGTTGACACCGTAGATACACGTCATTTATGCAATTGTGATGCTATTATTAGCTAATTTCGCATCGCTATTTCAAGAAAGGACAAAACCTAATGAGAAAGATATTAGCCACGTCGCCCACAATTCAAGGTATAAAAAAATGGCTTGAGTGATGGCCTGTATGTGACGCACGTGACGCGCTTCTTCCCTTTGATTATCTCTCCGTATTAACCCGTCATCGGGGGCTAAGTAAGTTTCCGTTTTCCGGCAACCAAGAGCTCTAAATGAGATGGGCATCTACAGATCTCCCGCCATATCTTTGACACAAAGACACTCGGACAGCTGATTTTTTTGTGAGTTGAGGAACACACAACTGAAGATCCTTGCCTTCATCTTCATGCCTTCTTCATGCGTGCCGCCCGAGGAACATACCGAGAGCGAATCATAGGTATTGTAACCATCACGCATGCCATAACAATCAAGATGATGATGAAGAAGCAGCGAACAGCACGACGACGACGACGACTAAGCACTACCGTCGTGGCGGCGACGACAATTGCTCTGCTCTCAGTTGCCGCCACAATATCTGCATTTGCGCCGCCGCCATTGAGCGAGCGCATCATCATCTCTACTGCTACTGTTTCTCTCCAAAGCACCAGTTCCAGTTCTCAAAATAATCCACCACCACAACTATCATCATCATCATCGGACGAGGAGCTCACCATCGAAGGCTACTCACGCTGCCTCTCACCACGAGAAGCCAAACGATCCGTCAAGAATGAGTCCCGCCAATACAGTATCATAGATCGCAAGCCCAAGTGGCAAAGACCTCTTTCGTTGGTGTCAAAGGGAGTGAAGAAAGTGATTACCCAGAAGCCGAAGAAGCCTGGCTCGCTTATTTTGTTGAGGTGTGGGGAATCCAAGTGGACCAAGACTGGGCGGTTCACAGGTTGGGGTGAGTCTGAGTAGATTATACTTATCATGTATGTGTGCATGAATATATGCATACAATACATGCACATGCATAGAACTATGTACTAACACGCTCGATCTACAATACCTCCACATCCACATTACACAACATACAGCCGATCCAGACATTATCAAACCAGGAATACTCGAAATGGAACATGCCGCTCGCCTCCTCCTAAGCGAGGGCTACGAACCAGACATCATCTACACATCACGATTAACCCGCGCCGTCAAAAGTACATGGGCAGTCCTCAACGAACTCAACGCTCCCTATTTGCCCGTCTACAAAAGTTGGCGTCTCAATGAACGGAATTATGGAGCATTGACTGGATTGAAAAAGATGGATGCCGCCAAAGAATTGGGTGTGGAGGTGGTGCAGGCTTGGAGGAATTCGCTCAAGGCTAGGCCACCGCCGATGAAGAAGGATGATACGTATTATCCAGGAAAGGATCGCAGATACGAGGATCTTACGGAGGAGCAGATTCCCTTGACGGAGAGTTTGATGGATTGTATGGAGAGGGCTAGGCCGCTTTGGGAGTATGGGATTAGAAAGGAGCTTGAGAGGGGGGTAAGTTATCACGTGTCTCCCTGCTTGTATATTTGCATGTGATAGGTCATTTCTAACAACACTACTTTTGTTCATTATTAGAATACTGTGTTGGTGGTGGCTCATACTAATACGCTTCGTGGGTTGATAAAGGTTATTGATGGTGAGCTTATTTGTTTTTGTGTGGATTGTGTTTGAAGTAGTAGTTGTGTATTGTATTCGTATTCTGTGGAACAAATATTGTTGCTGATATGAATATCTTTCTTGACTCTCTTTCACTTATTGTAGACATTGACGACGATGATGTTCAAGAAGTCTCCATGCCAGCCGGTATTCCATTCGTGTACAAGTTTGATTCCAACATGAAGCCTCTTCCACCACCAGAGGGCAAACTTTCCCAGGCACACACCTCTGGAATTTTCCTTGAGAAGCCGGGTTTGTTAAAAGAGGCACTCAAAAAGACAGAGCAATGGAATGAAGTTTTACCCGGTAGTTTTGGACAAACGGTTAAGGTCAATCGTGTCTCTTCAATGGAAAAGGCTCTGATGAAGTTGAAAGAAGATCAGGCCATGTCAGAGGTAGGGCAGAGAGGTGTCGTTGTAGATCCAAATGATGACGGGCAATTGATTATTACAAATAACCTTGCCGAATTTGAAGAGATTGATTCCGAGTTTGATGACTTCTTCGATGGTGATGGTGCTAAGGAAGCAGAGGCTGTCTCTGTGCCTTTGCCAAATATTCAAAAAGCTGAAGAGATTGCTCCTGGAATTATGAAACAGGGCAATTCAAAGGATCCTGTGGTAGTTTTCATACGTCATGGAAGGACGCCTCATAATAACTTGGGTCTCTTTACGGGATGGGAAGATCCGCCGCTAGCTCCTGATGGAGTGGAAGATGCAAAGAATGCGGGGAAGCTCCTTCGATTGCATGGCTTTGAATTCGATGTTGTGTATACATCATGGTTAACGAGAGCGATTGAGACTGCCTGTAAGTGCATGTGCTACGACTTGTATGTAGTATGGCTGTGAAATGAATGCCTAACTTTTGCTTAAATTTACTTCTTAGGGTATTGTTTGGACGAGCTTGGTGACACATGGACACCAATCATCAAATCCTGGCGTCTCAATGAGAGAATGTATGGCGCCCTCACAGGCAAAAGCAAGCAAATGATTGCCAATGAGTATGGAGAAGACCAGCTGAAGAAATGGCGACGTGGATTCAAAATATGTCCGCCACCAGTTTCATCCTATTCATTGAGCTACCCTGGGAACGACTACAAGCGAACCAAGTATGTCAGAGACCTAAGGATTTCTTTATCAGAAACTATCAATCGTAGTTTGGAGGCGAGACAGTTGCAAATCCACCGGAAATTTCCTAAAACCGAAAGTCTACACCTTTGCATGAAGAGATCTATCCCATACTACACTCAATGTATTGTTCCAGAGGCAGTGAATAAGGGGAAAAGGGTTCTCATTACCAGCCATGAGAATGCAATCAGAGGAATCCTTATGCACTTGTGTGAAATTCCAGAGGAAGCCATGAATCAACTACACCTTCCGAATGGTCTGCCTTTAGTGTATAATGTCAAGAGGAAGTGCATTACGCTCCTTGACGATGGAAGTGGTGTGGATCCAATGACGAAGCATGACTTTGGTCCAGCAGCACAATATCTATTCCGACCATGTGAACTCGACGATGACTTCTTTGATCAGATGGAGCAGCAGGCTTTGGAGAATCAACCGAAAGATGCAAAGGAAAAGGTTACATCAGTCGTATAGAGGGTACGAGAAGCAGCTCTTGTGAGGAAACAAGGATGCTCTGTATCGTCAATCATCATCGAGGGTGACGAAATTACAAGTTGAAGCAACCAGAAGATCTCGCTTTACCAAACTTGAAAGAACGAGTAAGAGTGTAGAGAGTTGCATTGCATTAGAAGTGTTTGCAGAGAGTATACATATAATGGTAGAATTTTGTTGGATACGTAATATGAAGCAAGATAAGTTACGTCACGTTTAGAAGAGTATTACATAGATAGTGTGTTTAAGTTGATCTCGTTGTATAGTATGTCGTGGCATCATTTTTATTGATCCAGCATACAACATGAAGTGTGCATATTATGTGAAATTGCTCTTGAGCTGACCTAGATACCAGTAATTTGTCCTGTGTTTATGGATGTCTCTCAAAGCCTACGAAGTACAAAGGCAACAGAGCTTGCCTCTCTCGTATTATGACGAAGCGACTTCTGTCAGTGAAATCACCACACCAAACCTAGACACAGGCTACACAAAAGATTAGATCAAAAACATTGCAATCATCAAAAGTTGCTTCAGAGTAGTCATCGTCATCATCATCATCTGCTGAACAACTGGGTGCTTCGAAGGAGAATACCTCTATTGTTATACAGTCTGAAAACGTGACATTCTTCTTCTTTGTCTTCTTCTTGTCACCTGTTGGCTCAGGCTCAGTATTGCAATCTACGGCTTCTTTTGCATCCACCCCTTCACGCCCACAGTGGACATGATCTTCTATCGCCTCTACATCTTCCCTTCTTTCACAGCCTTCCTGTCTCGAGTCTTCGTCTTGATGTGCACTGTCACCTTCTTCTGTAGAATGTAAAGCGGCCTTTCGTAGCAGCTGGCTCCGAGTTGATTTCAGAAACACTGTTGCAAACGAATCAAGTGACGAAGAGAGAGGATGATGATGGGAAGTTTTTCTCATTGCAAGAAATGTATTGATGTGGCTGATGTAGCAGTGTGTAGTGCAGTTAAATACTGGCATATAAACTACTTCTAAGACGTAGTATGATGGTCTCCTGAAAACGTTGAGATGTTATAGGATGAAAGATGAAGGTATTATTATCTCACACACCGTCGAAGACGTCTCGTGCGATGTTATCTCAGTGATGAAGAATGTAGGTTTTTAGGCACAAAGGCACTAAGTAGTACTGTCTGCGGTTATCGAGATAATCAGGTTTACCGTCCGTTCACGTCCGTTCGACAAACTTGAATGGCGATAAGAGGGGCGTTGAGGTTGCACCTCTGAGCCAACGTGCGAAAGAACAACTTTGTGAGATTAGGATTACTTCTCAAATAACCCTAGTTTAACCCCCTTTATGGAGAATGACACGTGGCAAATACAGAGAGTGTAAATGTCGCACACTTCTACTACCATATTTTTATCTAACTAATCTCACTCTATCGACCTATAAGTAATAAGTACGGGGAAACGATTGGCTTCGTCCCAATAGGCAGAAATAATAGTGTGCCGTAAGATACGCACGCGGTGGCGATGGGATGATTTGGGCGACCTTGAGGGCAGGATAAGCAGGCCCCTCTCAACTGCTCAAACTAAGTTTGCCGTCTTGTTCCTGCCCGCAGAAAGGCCTTACGTCAACAGTCTCTGCGTGCTTGGTCAGAGTTGCGGTGCGGTGGATGTATGGACGGTGACTATTATAGCTTGCGATACGCCTTGTGAAGAGACTGACAAAGAGAATTTGCACGTTAAACTCCTCTCTAGGGTCTCAATGGAAGTAGGAACGACGATGATATGTCGGTACATTGGCGCTCATTACCCTCTTCGTGGAGTAAAGGCGGTAGGATGACGTAGCACGAACTGCCTCGTGTTAGATAGCGGACGTAGAAGTAACAGCGGCTCTTGAAAGGTGATGCCAGAGGATCCCAAGCAGCAAGAATGGACGCCAACTTGCTCTAGATTGATGAAGTCCTTCGAGTCTATGATATGAACTACCAAGCACTGTTTTAGATAGCACAAAAGAAGCTGATTCGTTAGAGATCATGTGTTGGTATAAAGAGACAGCAGACAAACACAACAAAGATTTTACTCCCAAAAGCAAATCAAAGACAAGCTGTAAACATTGTGGGTGGGGAGGACGTTACTAATGGAAGATTGAATGACAATTTACTGACTGGGTTCGTATGGTCTCTATGACACATTCGACTAAGGTGGGTTCATCCGCTCATGGGCAGGCTACAGAGGGCAGGTTTTCACCACAACACGCGCCGCAACTCTCAGCCTTCCGGTTCAGAACATCCCAACAGTACGGGAAAAGCAGGGTCAACACGCAGACCATAGCAGAGCACGGAACCCCAAACCTTGGGCGACCCGAAGGCCATTATCTTCTTGGTCCATTTTATTAAACGCCATGTAGTGGCCCAAAACACTTGCGTACGATAGCAAGAAGCATACTTATCAGGATTGCATAGGCTATGCTATAGCTTCGTAGATGACCTAATGCCGCCAAGTAGTCAGAGGATGAGACATACAACACAACGCAGCCAACTTCAATATCACGAATTCTCTTAATTGAAGTAAAATTTGGCCACCAAGCCTGATACAATAGAGTGAAAGGAAATCACTTCATCTTTCATATGGATGACATGTACTTCTAGAGAAGGACGATGAGACCACAACAACTTCTCACTCTTGTTTTTCCATGTCAGTAGCAGCAGCTATCCATAAAGCAACAAAACAGCAGCAGCAGTGTAGGCGACGCCTGCATTTGGTAGCAACACAAACAAGTCGTCCAATTGTGCCGCCGCCGCTGTCAAGGACTCTGAAAATGGTGCATCTCGAAGTGGGGAAATAGCAGCGAATGATCTGTGATGTAAAATATCATGGTAAAAGGAGGAGCGGTGGAATCACTTTGTTGGTAGCGGCGCCTATTTGAACATTGCTGCTTTAATTTCAGTGGAGGGACAAGAAGTGAAAGCAACAAGTAGACATGAAGTGGATCGAGCAAGAGCCACAATAGCAATAGAAGCAATTTACTCTGAGAGTGAGAGTGACAACACTTTCAAGAGAGCTAGGATGAAGATCGCATTGGACTCGTATTACTTGGAACTAAAAGTAGTGTCATAAACTAGTTACACATCTTTCATAGGAATAATGAGAGGCATTTTCTATATACCTACACCTCACTCCCCATCTGTGAAGGCGGAAACGCCGATCCCCAATCATTCCGCTAGAGAGATAAGAGGCTGCAAATGTGCCAAATTACACTTATATGCAATTGGCTTTTGGAGTGCTACTTGGTGGCAGGTGTGACAGGATAGACCCTTGACTGCTCAAACAACACGAAGTCTGCACGTCGGCAGGCTTTGCTTGGTCTGAATAGCGGTGGATGAATGGACGGTAGCTGGCTGGTCGATTGTGGTAAGTATGCCGTGTGTGGTGAAAAGTGTGCTCAGAGATGTAAACGTTGAACTGCTCTTGAGTCACAATGGAAGTAGGAACTACGAAGATGTCAAGTTGGGCAGGAAGATGTGTTGTTAGAAAGATAACTCGAAACGAAAAATAAAGACATGTCATCAAGAATCTATCGCTATTGACATCAAATTCTTTGGGGAAATATGGGCGGGGGACGTCACACAAGATGCTGACAGGGTTCGAATAACCAAGGTACTTCCGCAGGCTGCAGACCCGGGGTCCTCTTCACCCTCCTAAAGGGATCACTAGATCGCCCGCGCACCCACAACTCTCAGCTTTTCTCCCGATCAATCTCCACCTGTACGGAAACTGTGTGCTCTGGAACCCCAAACTCAGAGTGCGGTCCGAAGACGTTTAACTTCTTGGGCCAATTTATATAGCACCGGCTTCCACGGTGCTGGGCCAATTTGTATAGCACCGGCTTCCACGGTGCTGGGCCAATTTATATAGCACCGGCTTCCACGGTGCTGAAGTTGTTGCTCGATCTCATCTACTGTTCTTCCCGATCATGAATCATGTAACTCACCTGTAATCATCGGCCATCGGCTGCGGTCGCCAGAAAAGCGCCTGCCTCAAGGCGGCGGCGATGCGTGCGGGTGAATGCAGTTGGGAGGGGCGGTGGGATAGCGGCCGGCGAGCGGAGGGCGGAGAGTTGGCCGACATGGTGGTTTGGTAGTGAATGATGTTGACGGTTTGCTCGATGAAAAATTATGAGCTGTGCGCAGCAAGCAGAGGCAGCGGCATGTGGCTTGCGATAGCAATTTGCCATCCATGATTGAATGAATGGCTGTGAGAGACCCACATGACGTTGTCTGTCAGCATGATTGAATGAATGGCTCTGACAGCTTTTGGTCGGCATGATTGAATGAACGGCAGTACGAGATGATGCGGCGCCATGATTGAGCTCTTTTTGAGGCGATGGTTATTTTTTGCGTCACACAAGTCGAGTACCGAGTGACCAAGCAACGTTGAAGTTAATGTGAAGTTGATGATAATAGATACTTCTATCATGATCAACATGAACATGCTACAACAAATGAAAGCCAAAAGCACATAGCTATTCTTCATCACAAAAGACGTGATCAGATCGACAACATCATTCATATAAAAGATTTAGTAAAGATTCATGTGTTCTCGATCCATGACAATCTCGAACTTGCTACCCCATCAGTGAAGTGACCTGCGACAAAGACTTCGACTGCTTTGAATGTATTATTTCTGCAGCTTTCTTGTGAATGATATAGTAGTATCCTCTGCACTTGTGTAGAGTCGTTCTTCGTCACCGATACGCTGCGCATGAGAGAGTTATTATCACATCGTTCATTCCAGGCTTGTCAACGGGCTTACCGATATTACTTATGCTTGATCCTCAACCTCAACTCCAATGCCAATGCATCACACAAACAGAAGCTCACCAAGCTCGACACACGAGCTACCATCGTAGCACCCGATCTCGATACGACGATCTAAGCATTCTGCGTATCAAGGCAGGACGAAAGGAGGTTATCGTGTCACGTAAGAAAGATTTTAATGTGATTGTACTGCAAGAGTGAAAGTGAAAGCCCAAGTCTGATCAAGATTGAAAGAGCTGAATGAAGATGATTTAGTCGATAGTGTCAAGCACTTATGATAGTAGAGTAGAATCCTACAGATAGCCATAGTCACATGTGTGTATATGTGATGGTATAGATAGTACAAAATTGTGAAATTACTTCAGCTTATCATTGTTGACACGGCGCGTCCAAGACCCTAACCTAAATAGTTATCATAACCATGGTGCAAAACTGTTCCTTGGACAGGTTCTTGAAATTTTCCTACTGAGCATGAGAGTGGATTTCAATGGTGTACTTACTTGATTGATACAATTACTCTTCTAAAGTACTCAGATCGCACGTGTGGAGAACACTTGCGGACCATTTTAATCCATCTCATTGGCCTCAGACTCTTTCTGTGACCCATCTCACTAACAGCAAAGGTCATGACGTCTTCTCCCAGATCATTCGTTGTCCGCTCTACTAACTGGCAAAATGTCCAGTCGCCGTTGTTTCGTTTGATCCATGCAAACTCTGATAATTGAAGAGTGTAGATGGATTGAATGGTATCTTCGAGAGCTGTGAATTGCTCCATGTCTTTGTTAGATCGGAGAGTATCGCCCAGACGATAGTGCTCTACAGTGATGGGTGAAACTTGTGTCTGGATAGATGAATCATCAGTCTCGTCGTCTGTTGCAAAGCCTTCAATTTCGATAGTATGAATCGAATCTGACGGGTTGATGTCAGTGGCAGTGGGTATGAATACAAGTAGTTCACATTCGGGGGAGAATTTGACACGAGGCTTGGGTTTGGTGAGCATATTTGGACCTCGCAGTTTATGTCCATGAATGAAGAGGGGATCCAAACAACCAAGGAGCCAATTAGCTGCATACATTTTCCCCCATTCATACACACCCGTTGTGAAGGGAATGAATGATAACGTAGCATGCAAGAAAAGTGATGCGGCATGCGGCATGCGGCATTAGAAGGTCATTACATTTCCTCCGTTGAGCAGGTACTGATTACTGATGCAAAAGACTGCTCTCCAGTGTATACCACATAGGAGTAAATTGTGTAAAGGCCTGATTCGAGGCCTGCATTTACTGAAATGCGCTCTCAAGGCAGTTGTGTCCTTGCACAGCGCCACCACAGCCTGAGCCTCTCGCGAAGTCTCACCGCCACGCCGCTGCATGATATTTTGCCTTTTTTGGGTCATTCCTTTGCATGCAGCCTCCTCTTTCACTTTTGCTTGTTATACTTGCTACATGTCAGCTGACACGGAGGCCTTTTGCTTTGCGGTACATCACAATTCATGATGTCTCCTTTGGTGCTCGCTTAGTTTTGGTCAGCAGTCAGTTAGTATCCCCTTTCATAAAACAAGAACTCCAAAAGCTACACACAAACAACTGAAATACATCAACGATAAAAAACAACATGACCAGCTCCATAGTAATGAAATCGATAGCACTTCTCCTTCGCATCATCGAGTCGAAAGATTGGCAAAGCCTGGAGGAAATTGCTCTTTCTAACCCCACTATCTTCCGAAATCTATGCGAGGACATCGCTGGATGTGAAGAGTTCCACGGTATGACTCTACTTCATGCTGTAGCGAGATTCGATGCACCCCTGACCGTTGTCGCCAAGATGATCGAGATTTGCCCCGATCTCCCATCTGCTACCGATTGCCTGGGCAGGACTCCCCTTCACGTGGCTGCTGGTCTAGGAGCGTCACCGGATGTGATCAAGCTCATCGCCCATTCGTGGCCGGCTGCATGCATCTCACCGGACGAAGATGGAAAGACTCCGTTACATTTTGCTTGCGACACTTCTTGTGAGCTGTTTGCGGACGATTCTAACAACAAGTCCCCTTCACGAGCAGTACCGAATCATGATTCTATCCGCTACTTGCTGTCAGTGTGTCTCCATGCAGCCGCAATGGAAGACCTTGACGAAATGAATCCTCTGGAATACGCCATCCTGAGTGATGCTGAGATGGAAACTGTCAAGTTGTTACAGCTTGCGGTATCGGTGGAGATACAGTCGCGATCGAAATCGAGTAGTCGTCCAGCCAATGCTTTGCCAGTTTCCGTGAGAGCATGAATCATGTATAGGATATTATTGAATGTTGAAATAGTTTATAGTAGACTTGCTTAGAATTTTAAAGTAGACCAGAGCTAGCATAGCAGACGCATCATTTGTGTTCCTACAAAATCATTATGATTTATTGGTAACGGGCAAGAGGGAAAAGAAGCTAAAAGAGTTTAAGTACATATTTACATCTATGTTTTTCAGAGGCAGCGTATAGCTCAGTGTCTGCTTCTGCACATACAGCTAACAGCAGTTGAGGGAACGCTGAACGTGGTCGCTGCATGAGAGATCATGCAAGTCTTGATCTTTGCACCATATCTCATGTAGAGATGAGCTTGGAGAAACTACATGACCTTCGTGACCTCTTTTCTTCTGTTGCTTCCAAGGAGAGGATCTGTTTGATACCTTGTGAGTTTTCACTGAAATGGCCACACTTATTTCGTCCACATTGTCTCCTTCTACCTGTGTCTTTTCCTTGTCGTCGAGAGATTGTAACCTTGACCTCGCCGCTGCTATCTTCGAGGGGTGATCAAAGTCGTAGCATTCCATAATGACCGATACAAATGCCGAGTAGATCTTTGTTTCTGTTGGTAGTTTTATTGTCTTGAATATAGAGGCGAGCGATGGTGCTCGTACGCTGCGTGGAGAAGGAAGTAGAAGTCTCGCACAGCAAGCTCGGTCAGATACTTCATCTCATGCACGAAAAAACCCCATTCCGCCTCAAGCATGTCGACATAAGCGTAAGGCAAGAGCAAGGAGAGGAGTGACTACCAACTTGATGGGCGGTTGGAGCGTGACAACGCCAAGAGAGGCCACTTAGCAATGTACGTTTCATGTCCTCGATCTCCTGAGCAGAGTAGATATCCTGGCGGCACATTTCGGCAAGCGCTTCACTTGAAATGACCGTCTTCTCGTTGAGCTTGATGGTGGTGTACAAGGCGGTAACTGTGAGAAGCTGGAACTTGCTTTGTTCTCTGAGGGCCTCATCGGACACCCGTGCAGCATCTTCGGAGTTGCTAGGCATGGATAGGAATCGGTCGACCATCTCCATCGCCGAGGCCACTCTTTCTCGCGAGAAGCGACAGTGATCAACGATGTTGTAGCACCAATCCACCAACTTCATTCGATCGCCGGCAGTGATCATGGTGGGATCAGGGGGGTTGAGATACCCATCATAAGAAGCATGAATAAGAGGTGAACTCACTTAGGATCATTGCAGTGAGGGTGTCAGCAACAGCCCTTGTGTTTCTGGATAGATTCTTTGTTGGCTTCATGGTCTTCGAGGATTGCTGTTTGTTGTTTGTGGCTTGGATTCTTTTTATGGGAATATGGAGAGATATGGAGGTTGATAGACTAGTGAAGAGCCTGCGTACAAGTCACAAGTCCAACGCTCCTTGATATGAATGAAATAACATTCTCATTACATATTAAGCGAAGCATCCTAAGCACTGACAAGCGCTGAGATGAACACAATAAAACTAAGAGCCGATTCTCTTAGTAAGGCATAACAAGTATGTAGCTCCTAGATTGTCACTCCAACGGTTTGTGAATGTTGGATGGGCTTAATGTACTCCAGCCATCTTGTCCCATCTCCTCTCTCTATCTCTCTCTAGAGAGGTTCAAGAAAATACTCCTGCAAAACGGGACACAACTCCCGAACCCAAACCTCGGCACTCCAGTTCCTCTGTCCGAGCAAGCGTTTCTACCCGAGTGAAATGAAGTGGCCTCGAAGAACCTCTAGCTAACAATCATTACCACGTCACACGTTGATAGTGGCAACCTTGTACCTCCAAACGGCAGCGAGAGCCGGAAATCTCATATCATTTCCGGATGCTTTGTCACAGTCACCTGGACACGAATCTTATTTCATACTCTATGTTTCTCGTTTCTTGTTTTATCGGATTTAAAAGTTGGCGCCCTTTCTCAAAGGGCTTATCAACAAGGGCTGCTCTGTTGCAGCTTGAACGTACATCTACTTTCAGTCAAACTAATCATAATAATATCTTTGTTATCTACATCAATTGATATATCAATCTTATCCAATCCAACTGTATACTTAGTTGGAAGGGACATGCTTGACTGCCTTGTCGAGGCAAACAGAACCATCTTATCGAACAAAGTGAATAAAGATCCAACCATTAGGGGGGCATAGTTTGGCTAAACTGCAAGTGTGAGCTCAGGATAACAGGCGGAGCCCAACTTGCCCAAAGCGTAACCATCCGATTTAAAGTTGTGCGCATTGAATATACTCCAGTCGAGAAAGATGTTCTATCAGGTCGAACGATGACAATAACTACACTACTGTTGTGTGTGGGAAAGGTGTCAATGGTTGATGGAATGGGCAACCCCCGGGAATTGTCGACTCTCCATGCCTTCGCTGAGTGGGAAACCCTGGGGCCTGGGGCTGGGGATTATCGCCTCTCCAGGATGCGAAGTCTCTCGGCAAGGAATTGCGGGGGTTGCCAGGTGCCCTGCCCCTTTGGCTTGGGTCAGTACTTCGCAATACCAGCGTACAAAATTTATAGCGATAATAAGTATTCGGTCTCCTTGCTTTGTTCCAAAACAAATATGTGAGCGCGACCTACCGGTGTGACACTACATTTTTTCCACGTCGATGCCGTGAGTGTACTTTAGATACTGCAGTACTTATCGTACCATACTGTACATTTGAAATGAATTTGCAAGCACCTATTTTGTGTACCACTCAGCTCTTTTTCTCGTGGGAGTTTCGTCTCCATCTTTTTTTTCTGCACAAACGTCAGTTTCTCCTCTTTGTGCAGATCTGACCGCCGTGTGTATTTATGTGGGTAGAAAATGTGCTGAGTGGTACACAATTAAGCAACCTCCTCCAACTTGAAGTTTTTGCAGTCGAGTCAATTGAGTGTGGCTTCCGATAAAATATCAGTACCGTTCATTTAATATTAGTTCCTACGTAGATACGGTACTTACAAGCCATCAACCATCAAAAATGGACCCAGACCATCGTGAAAAATGGCTTCCTACGACCCACAATAACACAGTACTCCTAACTAGTAGGATTTTGAGCTTACTTGCTGTGGTAATCTTCATCCCTTGACCATTAGGATCTTATCGATACCTTACTTGCCACCATAAGTAGGCCCGATACTCCCTCTGTCCCACAAAAAAGTAGATATCTGATTTCATTTGGCTTAAATTTCATCAATTTTCGTCGAGGAATTTGCTATTGCACACCGTTGGAAAGCTTATTTCACGGCGGTTACGATTGAATAGAGGTTGGATGTTGTTAAGCGGTTATTTGTGTTGTTATTGTGATAAAAGGGGATGAGTTAACCTTAATATACCACTGATGGAAACTGAAGTGGAAGAAGGAGGGGAAGAAGGGGGCCTCTCGGACAATTGTGTAGGACCTATACAAAGGAATTAGTATTTCTGATATCTACTTTTTTGTGGGACTACGATTAACTTCAAATATCTACTTTTTTGTGGGACAGAGGGATATTCAAATTCGACTTGCAAACTGAACTCAAATGAACAGTAACATCGGAGTAATTGTAGAGGCGATACTGAAAGGCCTCTTTTACTGAAATGCTGGTCCCGATTCAGATCGTTACTATCATGGCGACCCTCATGCTTGAGAACCTTCAACGTCAAACATAAACTCTCATTTATATCATTTTTATCTCTAAGATCGATTGGGGAAAGCGACCCGCTTTTCTCATTCCTTTCATCGGTTGCAAGTAAGTGAGGTCTGTAAACTGTGGCTTGCATTTAATAGTTGATCCGGGCAGGGTAGCGCGGAAAATCACAAGGGCTAGGCCTTACCCTAGTCCCCACGAAGATGGTGATTCCAGGAACTACGGCGGGCGCCTCGGGCGTCCCGATGAAATCCATAGTGCTTCTCCTTGACATCATCGAGTCGGAAGATTGGCAGAGCTTGGAAATTGCTCTTTCTAACCCCACTATCTTCCGAAATCTATGCGAGGACATCGCTGGATGTGAAGAGTTCCACGGTATGACTCTACTTCATGCTGTAGCAAGATGCGATCCACCACTGTCCATTGTCGCCAAGATGATCGAGATTTGCCCCGATCTCCCATCTGCTACCGATTGCCTTGGTAGGACTCCACTTCACGTGGCTGCTGGTCTAGGAGCGTCACCGGATGTGATCAGGCTCATCGCCCATTCGTGGCCGGCTGCATGCATCTCACCTGACGAAGACGGAAAGACTCCATTACATTTTGCTTGCGACACTTCTTGTGAGCTGTTTGCGGACGATTCTAACAACAAGACCCCTTCACAAGAAGTACCGAATCATGATTCTATCCGCTACTTGCTGTCAGTGTGTCTCCATGCAGCCGCAATGGAAGACTTCGACGAAATGAGTCCTTTGGAATACGCCATCCTGAGTGATGCTGAGATAGAAACTGTCAAGTTGTTACAGCTTGCGGTATCGGTGGAGATACAGTCGCGATCGAAATCGAGTAGTCGTCCAGCCAATGCTTTGCCAGTTTCCGTGAGGTGAGAGCATGAATATAGGCCTAGGATATGATAGAATGTTGAAATAGTTTATAGTAGACTTGCTTAGAATTTTAAAGTAGACCAGAGCTAGCAGTAGCAGACGCATCATTTGTCTTTCTATGAATTCTCTCAGCTGGCCGTACTTTTTCAGGGCTATCCATTTGTTGGCCTAACAATGACTGCCAGATGAGTATATTGTACTATGTTCCTTCACTCCTTCACACGCTCAGCTGAACGAGATGCACGTCATGGACAGATGAGAACAGCAGACGAGAGTTTCATCATCTTGAGCTCAGCTCAGAAGTGCACAGAGCAAGCAATAATAATACATTTCATGGTAGTGTCACTACTGACAAGTAGCAATGTACTCCTAGAGTACTTTCTAAGGATCAACATGGTGGATCTTACCATAGAATGTAAATGTTATAGAGTTTCAGCCGAAGTATGAGCACATCCAAGATCCAATTGGCTACAGTAGTAAAAACAAACCCAAGAAGATTTTATCTACAGTCATTCATGAGAGATTCAGACGCAGCTCACATGAATTCATTCCCTTGGACACTTTCTCAATGTAAAGTGTTTCGAAAAGTAGAAAAGTGCAACAAAGGCTTTTTTCTTCAACTTGAGTCCTTTACTTCTGATGTGATAGCAGGTAGCATGTAACAATAGGTAGGCTAACAGGCAGGTCTATCAAGGAGCGATCAATCAAGGCTTCGTGGCGCAGTGGTAATCACTGTACTTATGACGTCATCCGCAGGCTTTATTCGACATGATGGATTACCGTTACGTTTAGATTAAATGCGCGTAGTGAAAAGTAGGCCATTTACGTACTTCAACTCGCGAGTCTTATGCATGCATGCAACTTCACACATGATGCTTGGCAGTCTCAAACTTTTGACCAAGAAGTGTTGGCTTGCGTGCGTGGTGGCAATCCAATCATCGGTAGAGATGAAGATAGGCCATTCATTGACCAAAGTGAGAGCAGCGAGCAAAGAAAGAAGGCATAATTTCTATCTGAAGTAATCATGCAGCAACAGCATCGAACACAGCGTAGAAAACCAAGGCTAACAGTGTCAAGACGATACTCCTCCAGCTTTTCCGGTATTGATTGGGGCTTTGATCTTCTTCGTGACAGCTCTCGGCAAGAACTCACAAAAGATCAGCAAGATGCACTCATGTCATCGTTGGGTGAGGATAAGGAAGAATTGCGTAGTACAGTTATAAGTCAAGAAAGTAATGATGTCGCTTCGACAACTGAAACTGAAACTGCACAGAAAAGTAAGAAGGGCGGTCATTCTACGCAGAATCGGTCGACGCTCTCGACAGCATTGAATTCATTGAGGGGTACGCTTCGTGAGATGCTTGCTCCATTAGAAAATGAACTTATGACGACCAATCTGGAGCAAAGCAATGCTGGGGCTGGGGAAATCTGCCCTCGTCAGATGATTGCAGGTGCAGGTCCTCCTGCTACGCTCGTCACTCGTAGGTGCTCTTCTCAACTATATGAATCCGACGTAGATGATGATGGTTTCCTCAATTGGAAATGATACCCATCGAACGTGGAAATGAAACTGTTGTACTTTGAGCGTGGGGAGTGCTGTGTAATACCTCGTCTTTTATTTGAACTTTTATAGGATGAAAATCATTGTCTCGTGAGACTGCAAGCAAGAGGGGTTATGTAATGATTAATCTATGTAATAAAAAGATCCCAATATCTTTCGTCGCAATCTAAAAAACAGGAAAAGCAAATTTGACTGCCTTCCTCAAAAGATTGTGTTTTGGTTTCGTTGGTGTCTTAATCTTGAGGATGTCAACTCTATCAAGATTTAGTCGATAGTGTCAAGCACTTATGATAGTAGAGTAGAATCCTACAGATAGCCATAGTCACATGTGTGTATATGTGATGGTATAGATAGTACAAAATTGTGAAATTACTTCAGCTTATCATTGTTGACACGGCGCGTCCAAGACCCTAACCTAAATAGTTATCATAACCATGGTGCAAAACTGTTCCTTGGACAGGTTCTTGAAATTTTCCTACTGAGCATGAGAGTGGATTTCAATGGTGTACTTACTTGATTGATACAATTACTCTTCTAAAGTACTCAGATCTCACGTGTGGAGAACACTTGCGGACCATTTTAATCCATCTCATTGGCCTCAGACTCTTTCTGTGACCCATCTCACTAACAGCAAAGGTCATGACGTCTTCTCCCAGATCATTCGTTGTCCGCTCTACTAACTGGCAAAATGTCCAGTCGCCGTTGTTTCGTTTGATCCATGCAAACTCTGATAATTGAAGAGTGTAGATGGATTGAATGGTATCTTCGAGAGCTGTGAATTGCTCCATGTCTTTGTTAGATCGGAGAGTATCGCCCAGACGATAGTGCTCTACAGTGATGGGTGAAACTTGTGTCTGGATAGATGAATCATCAGTCTCGTCGTCTGTTGCAAAGCCTTCAATTTCGATAGTATGAATCGAATCTGACGGGTTGATGTCAGTGGCAGTGGGTATGAATACAAGTAGTTCACATTCGGGGGAGAATTTGACACGAGGCTTGGGTTTGGTGAGCATATTTGGACCTCGCAGTTTATGTCCATGAATGAAGAGGGGATCCAAACAACCAAGGAGCCAATTAGCTGCATACATTTTCCCCCATTCATACACACCCGTTGTGAAGGGAATGAATGATAACGTAGCATGCAAGAAAAGTGATGCGGCATGCGGCATGCGGCATGCGGCATGCGGCATGCGGCATGCGGCATTAGAAGGTCATTACATTTCCTCCGTTGAGCAGGTACTGATTACTGATGCAAAAGACTGCTCTCCAGTGTAGGATACACGGGTTCTAAGGCCTACGTAGGAATTCAAATCATCGTAGAACGTACATACTACCTATAAGTCCCACCTAATGCTTTTGACATCAACCATGAAGCTGCCGCTCCTACCGACGACCACAACCATGCACACGCTTCAAATATAACCAATATATGCACCTATATCGCTCCCAATTACTATTGGGTATATTATGGAGGCGTTTTTTTGTCGAGGTAGATGCCGTCGTTGAGATATTCGAGTCGCCATCAACGATATAATAATTGGTCATTTTCGTCCACCTGTGGTATGATCCTTTTGGCAATGATACGCTGCACTAAAAGGTCCCCTACTTTACATATCTCATCTGCAATATAATATTGACTTCCGTGGTCGTGCCCCACGTATGAGAGTGCTCCCTCTATTGATTATTACCTAGGAGCACATGTGATCGGACATGTGATGTTTCACATAATTAATATGCAACAATCAACCATATAAACAGTCCATAACAACAATGCAAACACAAATCTTCAACTCTCAACATAACAGAGGATGTCTGGGGGGTATACACGCTTCAGCAGCCGCAAAATAGGTGGTGGATGTCATATTATTTATCATGGTGTAGAGGCTTACATTTTGTAATTTATTGTACCAAATAATATTTAATATTATCCGATTGAAAACACTACTCCAAACAATAACAATGTATATTATTACCGCAATGATGTGTTAGTTCTGTTTTGGATGTGTTTTGGACATTATTGGTGGCTGTATACAACAATTGATGGTGGATATTGTGCCCATTTGAGACGAGTTTTTTGTAATTATTGACTCGTCGCTTCAAGGAGTTAACAAGACTCTTTTTATCAGGTTTATGCCCCCCAATCATCGCTCTACATCATATTATGACTGGGGCATAAGTTTTGGGGCTTCGTTCCTTCTATGATGCATCCTTTGGTGGCAGTGTTGGTCGCGACAAGGCGACAGGTGGCTGTTGATGATGGTGTGGCTAGATCACTTATATTCTTGGTGATTACGGTGATTACTGTGGCGATAAGCATAACCTACGAATGAGATATGTTTGGTTGTCAATTGGAAGGGGCAGGGCGGATTGATGGCACACCCTACTGCCTCTCTTTTGGATATATACGGCAGCGGCAGACTGTGTCGTCGAGGTTTAATTTCTAGCGATAAAATATGTCGACGAAAATTAATTCGACGTTACTTATTGTATACTGGTGAACTTTTTTAATAATGAACTACAATATGGGTGTAGAGTTCATTGCCAAAAAAGTTCACCAGTATATCAAGATGGGACATTATATCACCATAGGACGCAAACACACCATGGTGCCGGTGCTCCTCTTCTTGGTGATGTTGAGTGGAGATGAAAAAGTGTTTGGCGATAGTTAGCCCGTCAAGAAAATATATTGATTTTTGCCTGATTTGGGCTGCAAGGGTTAACAAATGTCATAGCGATAGTCATATCACACGGTATGTACTATTCCTACGTTGATACTCCTACTTTTGAACTTAGACCGGGAGGCTTAGAAGCCGTGGATACCACATAGGAGTAAATTGTGTAAAGGCCTGATACGAGGCCTGCATTTACTGAAATGCGCTCTCAAGGCAGTTGTGTCCTTGCACAGCGCCACCACAGCCTGAGCCTCTCGCGAAGTCTCACCGCCACGCCGCTGCATGATATTTTGCCTTTTTTGGGTCATTCCTTTGCATGCAGCCTCCTCTTTCACTTTTGCTTGTTATATACTTTTTACACGTCAGCTGACACGGAGGCCTTTTGCTTTGCGGTACATCACAATTCATGATGTCTCCTTTGGTGCTCGCTTAGTTTTGGTCAGCAGTCAGTTAGTATCCCCTTTCACTTTCATAAAACAAGAACTCCAAAAGCTACACACAAACAACTGAAATACATCAACGATAAAAACAACATGACCAGCTCCATAGTAATGAAATCGATAGCACTTCTCCTTCGCATCATCGAGTCGAAAGATTGGCAAAGCCTGGAGGAAATTGCTCTTTCTAGCCCCACAATATTCCGAACTCTATGCGAGGACATCGCTGGATGTGAAGAGTTCCACGGTATGACTCTACTTCATGCTGTAGCGAGATTCGATGCACCCCTGACCGTTGTCGCCAAGATGATCGAGATTTGCCCCGATCTCCCATCTGCTACCGATTGCCTGGGCAGGACTCCCCTTCACGTGGCTGCTGGTCTAGGAGCGTCACCGGATGTGATCAAGCTCATCGCCCATTCGTGGCCGGCTGCATGCATCTCACCGGACGAAGATGGAAAGACTCCGTTACATTTTGCTTGCGACACTTCTTGTGAGCTGTTTGCGGACGATTCTAACAACAAGTCCCCTTCACGAGCAGTACCGAATCATGATTCTATCCGCTACTTGCTGTCAGTGTGTCTCCATGCAGCCGCAATGGAAGACCTTGACGAAATGAATCCTCTGGAATACGCCATCCTGAGTGATGCTGAGATGGAAACTGTCAAGTTGTTACAGCTTGCGGTATCGGTGGAGATACAGTCGCGATCGAAATCGAGTAGTCGTCCAGCCAATGCTTTGCCAGTTTCCGTGAGAGCATGAATCATGTATAGGATATTATTGAATGTTGAAATAGTTTATAGTAGACTTGCTTAGAATTTTAAAGTAGACCAGAGCTAGCATAGCAGACGCATCATTTGTGTTCCTACAAAATCATTATGATTTATTGGTAACGGGCAAGAGGGAAAAGAAGCTAAAAGAGTTTAAGTACATATTTACATCTATGTTTTTCAGAGGCAGCGTATAGCTCAGTGTCTGCTTCTGCACATACAGCTAACAGCAGTTGAGGGAACGCTGAACGTGGTCGCTGCATGAGAGATCATGCAAGTCTTGATCTTTGCACCATATCTCATGTAGAGATGAGCTTGGTGAAACTACATGACCTTCGTGACCTCTTTTCTTCTGTTGCTTCCAAGGAGAGGATCTGTTTGATACCTTGTGAGTTTTCACTGAAATGGCCACACTTATTTCGTCCACATTGTCTCCTTCTACCTGTGTCTTTTCCTTGTCGTCGAGAGATTGTAACCTTGACCTCGCCGCTGCTATCTTCGAGGGGTGATCAAAGTCGTAGCATTCCATAATGACCGATACAAATGCCGAGTAGATCTTTGTTTCTGTTGGTAGTTTTATTGTCTTGAATATAGAGGCGAGCGATGGTGCTCGTACGCTGCGTGGAGAAGGAAGTAGAAGTCTCGCACAGCAAGCTCGGTCAGATACTTCATCTCATGCACGAAAAAACCCCATTCCGCCTCAAGCATGTCGACATAAGCGTAAGGCAAGAGCAAGGAGAGGAGTGACTACCAACTTGATGGGCGGTTGGAGCGTGACAACGCCAAGAGAGGCCACTTAGCAATGTACGTTTCATGTCCTCGATCTCCTGAGCAGAGTAGATATGGCGGCACATTTCGGCAAGCGCTTCACTTGAAATGACCGTCTTCTCGTTGAGCTTGATGGTGGTGTACAAGGCGGTAACTGTGAGAAGCTGGAACTTGCTTTGTTCTCTGAGGGCCTCATCGGACACCCGTGCAGCATCTTCGGAGTTGCTAGGCATGGATAGGAATCGGTCGACCATCTCCATCGCCGAGGCCACTCTTTCTCGCGAGAAGCGACAGTGATCAACGATGTTGTAGCACCAATCCACCAACTTCATTCGATCGCCGGCAGTGATCATGGTGGGATCAGGGGGGTTGAGATACCCATCATAAGAAGCATGAATAAGAGGTGAACTCACTTAGGATCATTGCAGTGAGGGTGTCAGCAACAGCCCTTGTGTTTCTGGATAGATTCTTTGTTGGCTTCATGGTCTTCGAGGATTGCTGTTTGTTGTTTGTGGCTTGGATTCTTTTTATGGGAATATGGAGAGATATGGAGGTTGATAGACTAGTGAAGAGCCTGCGTACAAGTCACAAGTCCAACGCTCCTTGATATGAATGAAATAACATTCTCATTACATATTAAGCGAAGCATCCTAAGCACTGACAAGCGCTGAGATGAACACAATAAAACTAAGAGCCCATTCTCTTAGTAAGGCATAACAAGTATGTAGCTCCTAGATTGTCACTCCAACGGTTTGTGAATGTTGGATGGGCTTAATGTACTCCAGCCATCTTGTCCCATCTCCTCTCTCTATCTCTCTCTAGAGAGGTTCAAGAAAATACTCCTGCAAAACGGGACACAACTCCCGAACCCAAACCTCGGCACTCCAGTTCCTCTGTCCGAGCAAGCGTTTCTACCCGAGTGAAATGAAGTGGCCTCGAAGAACCTCTAGCTAACAATCATTACCACGTCACACGTTGATAGTGGCAACCTTGTACCTCCAAACGGCAGCGAGAGCCGGAAATCTCATATCATTTCCGGATGCTTTGTCACAGTCACCTGGACACGAATCTTATTTCATACTCTATGTTTCTCGTTTCTTGTTTTATCGGATTTAAAAGTTGGCGCCCTTTCTCAAAGGGCTTATCAACAAGGGCTGCTCTGTTGCAGCTTGAACGTACATCTACTTTCAGTCAAACTAATCATAATAATATCTTTGTTATCTACATCAATTGATATATCAATCTTATCCAATCCAACTGTATACTTAGTTGGAAGGGACATGCTTGACTGCCTTGTCGAGGCAAACAGAACCATCTTATCGAACAAAGTGAATAAAGATCCAACCATTAGGGGGGCATAGTTTGGCTAAACTGCAAGTGTGAGCTCAGGATAACAGGCGGAGCCCAACTTGCCCAAAGCGTAACCATCCGATTTAAAGTTGTGCGCATTGAATATACTCCAGTCGAGAAAGATGTTCTATCAGGTCGAACGATGACAATAACTACACTACTGTTGTGTGTGGGAAAGGTGTCAATGGTTGATGGAATGGGCAACCCCCGGGAATTGTCGACTCTCCATGCCTTCGCTGAGTGGGAAACCCTGGGGCCTGGGGCTGGGGATTATCGCCTCTCCAGGATGCGAAGTCTCTCGGCAAGGAATTGCGGGGGTTGCCAGGTGCCCTGCCCCTTTGGCTTGGGTCAGTACTTCGCAATACCAGCGTACAAAATTTATAGCGATAATAAGTATTCGGTCTCCTTGCTTTGTTCCAAAACAAATATGTGAGCGCGACCTACCGGTGTGACACTACATTTTTTCCACGTCGATGCCGTGAGTGTACTTTAGATACTGCAGTACTTATCGTACCATACTGTACATTTGAAATGAATTTGCAAGCACCTATTTTGTGTACCACTCAGCTCTTTTTCTCGTGGGAGTTTCGTCTCCATCTTTTTTTTCTGCACAAACGTCAGTTTCTCCTCTTTGTGCAGATCTGACCGCCGTGTGTATTTATGTGGGTAGAAAATGTGCTGAGTGGTACACAATTAAGCAACCTCCTCCAACTTGAAGTTTTTGCAGTCGAGTCAATTGAGTGTGGCTTCCGATAAAATATCAGTACCGTTCATTTAATATTAGTTCCTACGTAGATACGGTACTTACAAGCCATCAACCATCAAAAATGGACCCAGACCATCGTGAAAAATGGCTTCCTACGACCCACAATAACACAGTACTCCTAACTAGTAGGATTTTGAGCTTACTTGCTGTGGTAATCTTCATCCCTTGACCATTAGGATCTTATCGATACCTTACTTGCCACCATAAGTAGGCCCGATACTCCCTCTGTCCCACAAAAAAGTAGATATCTGATTTCATTTGGCTTAAATTTCATCAATTTTCGTCGAGGAATTTGCTATTGCACACCGTTGGAAAGCTTATTTCACGGCGGTTACGATTGAATAGAGGTTGGATGTTGTTAAGCGGTTATTTGTGTTGTTATTGTGATAAAAGGGGATGAGTTAACCTTAATATACCACTGATGGAAACTGAAGTGGAAGAAGGAGGGGAAGAAGGGGGCCTCTCGGACAATTGTGTAGGACCTATACAAAGGAATTAGTATTTCTGATATCTACTTTTTTGTGGGACTACGATTAACTTCAAATATCTACTTTTTTGTGGGACAGAGGGATATTCAAATTCGACTTGCAAACTGAACTCAAATGAACAGTAACATCGGAGTAATTGTAGAGGCGATACTGAAAGGCCTCTTTTACTGAAATGCTGGTCCCGATTCAGATCGTTACTATCATGGCGACCCTCATGCTTGAGAACCTTCAACGTCAAACATAAACTCTCATTTATATCATTTTTATCTCTAAGATCGATTGGGGAAAGCGACCCGCTTTTCTCATTCCTTTCATCGGTTGCAAGTAAGTGAGGTCTGTAAACTGTGGCTTGCATTTAATAGTTGATCCGGGCAGGGTAGCGCGGAAAATCACAAGGGCTAGGCCTTACCCTAGTCCCCACGAAGATGGTGATTCCAGGAACTACGGCGGGCGCCTCGGGCGTCCCGATGAAATCCATAGTGCTTCTCCTTGACATCATCGAGTCGGAAGATTGGCAGAGCTTGGAAATTGCTCTTTCTAACCCCACTATCTTCCGAAATCTATGCGAGGACATCGCTGGATGTGAAGAGTTCCACGGTATGACTCTACTTCATGCTGTAGCAAGATGCGATCCACCACTGTCCATTGTCGCCAAGATGATCGAGATTTGCCCCGATCTCCCATCTGCTACCGATTGCCTTGGTAGGACTCCACTTCACGTGGCTGCTGGTCTAGGAGCGTCACCGGATGTGATCAGGCTCATCGCCCATTCGTGGCCGGCTGCATGCATCTCACCTGACGAAGACGGAAAGACTCCATTACATTTTGCTTGCGACACTTCTTGTGAGCTGTTTGCGGACGATTCTAACAACAAGACCCCTTCACAAGAAGTACCGAATCATGATTCTATCCGCTACTTGCTGTCAGTGTGTCTCCATGCAGCCGCAATGGAAGACTTCGACGAAATGAGTCCTTTGGAATACGCCATCCTGAGTGATGCTGAGATAGAAACTGTCAAGTTGTTACAGCTTGCGGTATCGGTGGAGATACAGTCGCGATCGAAATCGAGCTGTCAAAACGTTGCGGTTCCGAACTCCCTGGAGTATGAGGATCATGGCAATGGTACGTTTTGACAGCTGAGGGGTTTGGTTTTGGAGATACCAAAAATAGCTATGTACTAATTCCTACGTATAATAATTTTTTGTCCAAAATGTCATTCCCCTTGGAGTTGGGTGAGCCGTGAAGCGGTTATTTGTGTTGTTATTGTGATAAAAGGGGATGAGTTAACCTTAATATGCCACTGATGGAAACTGAAGTGGAAGAAGGAGGGGAAGAAGGGGGCCTCTCGGACAATTGTGTAGGACCTATACAAAGGAATTAGTATTTCTGATATCTACTTTTTTGTGGGACTACGATTAACTTCAAATATCTACTTTTTTGTGGGACAGAGGGATATTCAAATTCGACTTGCAAACTGAACTCAAATGAACAGTAACATCGGAGTAATTGTAGAGGCGATACTGAAAGGCCTCTTTTACTGAAATGCTGGTCCCGATTCAGATCGTTACTATCATGGCGACCCTCATGCTTGAGAACCTTCAACGTCAAACATAAACTCTCATTTATATCATTTTTATCTCTAAGATCGATTGGGGAAAGCGACCCGCTTTTCTCATTCCTTTCATCGGTTGCAAGTAAGTGAGGTCTGTAAACTGTGGCTTGCATTTAATAGTTGATCCGGGCAGGGTAGCGCGGAAAATCACAAGGGCTAGGCCTTACCCTAGTCCCCACGAAGATGGTGATTCCAAGAACTACGGCAGGCGCCTCGGGCGTCCCGGTGTTTCACTGCTCAACCCGATGCGTACAGCATCAGTTTTAACCTTCACTCTGGCTTAACAACCAATAAAATTTCGGAACTTGAAAGCTTCGAATCAATACCCCTCCGGACCTTACAGATTCTGGGAATGCCGCAAGAATACCTTGGTCTCAAACAGACCATTCATGTAAACGCCACTTATTGTGCGGACTAATTTCTTGGTTCTTGGTGAAGGAGATAATCTGTGCCTGCGGCCAACCTTACCCTTAACCTCTTTGAGGGGGGAGGTTGTGATTCCATAATGCAGCGCGATGAAACTCGTACACAGAATGCTTGGCCCTTCAAACAGGCCCTATGCTCGGCTAACCGTATCTAGCCCTTCACCTGCAAGAAAATTGATCAGCAATAAGAAGCATTGTTAGTAATCAAGAGTTGTGATTCTTGCAATTTTCCTTCTTTACCATAAATTGACAAGGTTGATGCTGGTATCAGCCACCTTGCTCTATACAGCCGTCGTCTCGTAATCACAGAGCTACATAAGCTGTGACCATTCATAATTATCAACCATGGTACACCCAAGCACCTGGTTGTTCGCGGCTCCAGGTACCTCAGTTCCATTTCCATCATGGCAGCCTCCTCCTAATCCTCTGTTCATCTTCGCAAACAAGGAACCTTCCATCTATCCTTCCTCATTGACCCGCCTGACCGATCCCACATTCTAGTACTGCTATGTATCTGTCCCTCACAGCTAAATTGCGCTCGCCCCTCAATCAATTTGGCAGAGTTGACTTTTACCTCCCAGTGATAACATATCCTGTAAGGTGTCATTACCGCCGTTATATTCAGAGCTCGTTCAGATAAAGGTGAAGGAGGCCAAGGGAGCCAAGTCCAGTACGCACTGGTGAAAACAACAACAAGTTGCACGAATTCGGCAGCACGCTTCCTCATCGCGTCGCAGCATGTACAACATAACCCTCGTCCACATCAGAAGCAAATAAGCGATGGAAGTCTTTGCCCCAGAGGTTCAATCCATCAGCATTCGAGGCATCCACTTTAGAATACCATAATCCGGGACCAAGTCCCAAGAGTCTCGTAGCTTGCTCAAGAGCCGCATAACGCTCTTCCACAAAACGTCATTACCATTACACATGGGTGAACGACGTTTAGCCTTGTACCACCGTTCCCAATGTCTTCGTGAAAGTTAGTGACTTGCTCACCAAAACTCTGCATCTCCTTTACGTGGCAACTGTCCAGTGCCAAACTGGTAACGGACAAGATAATCCAATCCCCTTAATGATAGATGTAAATCATCTTCCCTACTTGCTTGGAGACAACCATCTATAGGTGGCCATCCCCTCCGGCTCCCGATCCGACGCCTGTTCCAACCTAGCCTTATTGAAGAAGGACAGATGTCGAAATCATGCATACCTCTCGAGGGCACTGGGCGTATAACTAGGGGTCATTACCCTCAGCCCACAAACACTGAACAGTTGTACAATCGCTGCTATGACACTACATTTCCAATGCGTCGCTGATCCTATCGCAGATGAGCGTTATGACGCAGGTAGATGTGGAGATGCCCAACGCCGTGGTGAATGTTTGCAACACTGCTATCTCCTAATGGCGAATGCCATGCAATTCCAAACCGCATGGAAGTCACTAGAGATGAAGCGGAATATGTACTAGAGTGGGTACCCGCCTGCATCACAACTGACACGAGACTTAGTACCTCTACCTAGCATTCAATCAGTCGTCCACAACTTCTTCATTGTGCAGCAACTTCCGCCAAGGCTGGACATCCCCATGAGAGTGATCGTCAGTCTCCACTTCAGTAGTTGCTTACGATGGCAACTCCACCATCACGGGAGTCAATATCTTCCGAATAACAGTAGTTTATGAACATCCCAAAATAAGCTGTCGGATCAACTACTGCAGAGGATCTTATTGCGTCACACAAACACCGCAGGTGCTCCCCCTCCGGCACCCCAACCAACATTCATCCTCAACTATCATACACCCATGCATTAATCCTGTTGATCGTTGAAGCTGTGCCCCAGCCAGCACTGTTGTCGATATCTTCCGAAAAGCAGTAGTTCGTGATCTTTGATCAACGACTGCAGAGGATCTTGTTGCGTCACCCAAACACCGCAGGTGACTCCCCCTCGGCATCCCAACTAACATCTAACCTTAATATAACAGAAATTTTAAAGTACGTCTGATTAGCCCTCTAGGGGCGAAATTATGACTAACCAACATGTGTGCTGTGTCGGTAGCATTGATAATACTCTATACTACCTCCACAACTGTTTCTCAGATCGCACTCCAAGCCAGAAGACCTAAATAGTCTCCTGGCCAGGATTAGTTCAACCATACGGTTGTTTACGTCGTCGATTTCTCGAGTTCATTGAGGGCTGCGTCTATTGTCGGCTGTCCCTCCTCACGATACAATACTACTCTATTTGCGTGTTCCTCGGCTTCATCAGCCACACGTTGCCGCTGAGGTGGCGGTAATGGTGGGCCGAATTCATTGAAGTAGAACGATAAAGTTCGTTGACTTTTCTTTCGCTGTTCTGCTCGCATCTCGACCGCTTGCCTGCCTATCTTGAGGTGATGCACCCACATTCGCCTAGTAGCCAAATCCATATTGCTTATTTCGTCAATACTATGATTTGCCCACCGTTGGTGAAAGCCTGGCGGCATCTCCTCTCGATGTTGACTGTACCATACCAATTGCTCTGCTAAATGTGCACTCTCTATTTGCTTGTCAAATGACTGAGTTCCATGAGCTAGTCTGTTTCGCTCATGCCACTGCGGTAGTGCAACTTCATACCAGATCAATTTTTGGAGTTGATAAAACTGCTGGTGGGCGTCCCCATGATGAGTACTCTCCAATGCTTGATACCATTCTTTTACCAGATATCCTCTGAAGAAGTCATCCCACCCGAGGTCACGTTGTGCTTCCAGTGCTTCCTGGATCCTCGGGCATTCTGATGTGGTTCGAATCTCGCCTCCGTTTGCATATTGTTCTACCAAGTTTGCCACTCTGAATAGTATTTTTCGTGATATTTTCCGGAGTCCTTTCTTCCGGAGTGCTGCTATAATTGCAGCACGTTTCGCAGCCATATCCGGGTGGGAACATTGAAACACGTGTGCTATTGTTTCGTCATCACACTGCCGACAGTTCGGACACTGCGATACTTGCGTTTCATGTTGCTTCACGTGATTCACTGGGAGGAGGCCATGCATTAGTTTGCAGGTAAATCGCTGCTGGCTAAGGGTACTTTTCCGTCTCACTTCCCCTATCGTCATCCAATACACATTGTCATATTGCTCGTCCGTCCATCCGTGTCTTCGCTTCATATACTTCCGGAGGATTGGTTCCCGACGCGCTTTGTTGACGTGGCTTCGCATCCCAGCTGTGATCCACTTATTCCCTATTCGTAAAACTGCTTTTGATCCCTCATACGGCATCTGTAATATTTCTTGCTCAGGTGGTAGTTGGATGGGATTCTCAATGGCTGCTGCCGATGTTTCTCCCGCTAATTCGTCGCACGCAATGTTGATCATAGCGTTGTCATCCAATCCATCCAAGTCTTTCTCTTTTCCCAATGCGCTTTCCGTGGTTTCTAATGAATCGCAGTCACTTTCGTCCGGTTCTGTCTTCTTTTTGGCCGTATCTTGGTGTCCTCGGACGTGCTGACTCATTACTCCAAATGGTAATTTCTGCCGTAGATGCTGTATTGCCATCAGAAGATCTCCTTCAGGTTGTATTGTGTCCCGTCCTGTCTTCATTGGCCGATTACTCGTAAAAGCACCTGACTCATTATCAAACCATTGAGTAATATCGTCGTCTGGCCCCAATTCTATGCCAAGATATTGTATGTGATACAGCGCTCGATACAACCCTTCCAATTCAGCTCGGTACGAGTTTACTGAGCTGACGTTTGTCATCAAAAAACATGCCTTGACATACTCGTTTTGATTAGTTGGGATAATCCATGCTGCCGCTGCCACATTGTGCACTCGAAGGACAGAACCATCACTACCTGTCTTCTTTGGCTTCATTTCCGTGCCTGGTAGGTGTGTATTTTCGGTCACGTATCCCGGAGGCTTAGCTTCCTGCTGTTGCTGTTGTGCCATCTGATACGGACGGCGAGTCCATACACCCTCATCTACCTCTGTCATTTTCATCGGATAACACTCTAGCGGTATAGCGTTGACGTCACATTCATATTTGTAGAACCCACTTTGCAATGGTTGTTCTGTTAGCTTCTGAATAAAGCTTTCACCAGTGGCTGTCTCTCCTCGTTTGTAGATCACCCCCTTACCTCGGTAGCAGTCATACCATGTGTTCCGTTTCACCGGAAACCACTTTCCAAGTGGTATGTCAAGTTCCATTGAATTGGTGTGGTGGTGGCGACTATCCAGTCTATTGCAGAATGTTTCTCGTATACACCTACGAAACAAGGAGAACCACTTCTTCGGAGGGCATGGTATTTGCGGCCATCTCCAATCAGATCCCGCTACAAAATTGCCCCCCAGCGTTGTATTTCCGATATATTCTCCATTCTCAACCACTAGGTCTGCTAATGTGATCACTCGCATATAGATACGGACTGCATTGACCTTTCTCAATATCGATGGCTTTATTTTCCGTCGAATAAATGCTTCCATAATTGATTGATCGCCTTCCCTCTGCAATGCTGGGATTGTGGCATCTTCCATCCAAATCGTAGCATCTATCTCAGCTAATCGATTTTTCAAGCTCACTAGTAATCCATTGTCCATATATGTCAGCCGTTCTTTGTACTCAAACAATGGTGTTATCAGACCTGACTGCAGTTGCAATTCATCCAATGTGAAGAGAAAATCCTCCGCCAATGTCTTCCCATTTCTGAGCTGCTTGACAACATACTCTGACTGCAATTCAGTTTGCCTCGAATACATGTCTGGGATTTCCATCCCTCCTTGCTCCATAGGACCTCGAATCACTGCGTCTGGTGAGTTCCTATTAAAGTGCATATATGGGAGGAAGTTGTTCCGTACGATTGTATCCATCTTTTTGCATTGTTTCTTACTGAAGGACGTCAAGTGAAGGACGTAATCCAATGTTGGCATTAATCGTTGGTAGAGTAGTTGCTTCGTCTCACTTGCTGTCAAGAATCCCAAAGACGTAGACTTGGAAATTCTCCTCAATTTCTCCATGATGACCTCGTACTCTTGCTTCTGGTTCCCATCGGGGCACAAGTGGTATCCCAACCCTTTATTCGGTTGATTTGGTGACTTAAACTGTATCACTGACTTGGCACCTTTATGATCCTCCAAGAGGATTGTTTCATCTATTGCCATGATTGGTTTTAGTTCCCCTCGTACCACTTGCCACGCTAATGCCTGCCACGCACATTTGTGGTAGGCAAGTGATTGGCCTGAATATCGTACGACCTCATTCCACATCGTAGAGCTCAATTTCATCCTTTCGATCAGTTCATCCAGCGGTCGTTCACTGTCGTAATCTGCAGAGACATTTCCGTCATTATCATCATCGTAGCTTACGTTATGACGCTTCATCATCCGTTCCCCGAAACAACCATGTAATTCCAGTCCCGGTGCCAATTCTGCGTGCGTTTTCAGGATCCCACTACTACATGCCGTGAACAGCGCCGGATTGTCTGCTTTTCCTTGGATCTCTCCTGAAATCTGATAATCCCCTGGTTCTTCTGAGTATATATCATTCGATACCCCGAGCCCAGTTCTCACATTGCGTTTCATTCCGCGTAGTGCTTCCGCTCTTGCTCTCAGAATCCCGTCACTGAAGTTCCTTTTCGCCATTTCTATGTTCGACAATGACGGCTGCATTCGATCATAGCACGCTATACAGTCATAATACAGCATGCCTATTGTTGATTTCTTTGCTCGTGCCGCTTCGAATGTCAACAATTTGATCATAGCTGCATCAATCGAGTTTCTATCTTTCCGAGATCCCCACTGTTCGTCTGACAGCTCCCCGGTAGACTCCATCTTTTTTGAAAACTCTCTTGCAAAAAATTTCAGTGCCGTGTTGAAATCAGCCTCTAATAACCCTATGATTCGGAGTTGGTTTATCTGCCGGTTACCTTTTTTCTTTTCCAGCATTACATCCGTCATACTCTTCCATCGTTCAGGGGCGAACCCATATATAAACGGCAGGCTGATCATTATCGACAACCAATCTGCAAACTCATTGTCAGCTACCATAGCTTTCCACACCGTATAATGTAGGTCTCCATTAGAGGCAGTCTTTTCTTTGGCTTTTCGGAATGCCTCTTGCAGTTGAGCAGAAGTTATTGAGCCCACGGTTTCCTCCATTGCTACTTCTTTTTCTGTTTGTTTCAGTTGACTCATCCACGCTGCTAGAGTATCACTAATCTCCATTTCTTCGTTCGTGGTTGGGTCTAACACTCGATAATTTCCTTCGAGTATTTGCTTCACCTCCTCCGTTCCCTCAGCACTTATCAATTGCTGTACTGGGGGTTGAGTCGATGGCCCCCCTTCCATTGCTACCTGTTGCAAATGCCGTTTGTTCCGCTGTAGTATTCTACCTTCAATAGCCGTTTGGGATGTAATTGCCTCCCATTGGAACGGTGATTTGTCAATTATCTCATCTATCTTCAGTGTCCCATTTTCTCGGACAATTACTTTGACGGGATATGCATTCTTATCCGGTACCTTCAATGAATGGTGGGCATAGAATTCTTTTTCCATGATTGGTTGTCCTTGAGACATTTGTTGCATGACTGCATGCGTTTCAAATACTCCTTTATCATAATGGTACAATTCCTCCATATCTTCAGAGTACATCCACTCATGGCTCGGGACGTCTATGCGATCAAGTCCAACACGTTGCCCTTTTGTGAGGAGACTAAGTTTCCGATTCGTTGATGCTGCTCTTGTCGTTCGTATCATTGCGTTCATTTTTGCTTCCCAATCTCCGCCATCCTTTCTTGCCGATGATTGGGCTTGAACTTCGAGCCATCCAATCCTCTTTTCTGCACAATCTTTCTGGATTTCCCATAACTCTTTACGTGCTTCCCTGACCTTTACTTTCAACTCTTTAACTTTCATCTGCTCGTAATTACTCGTCAAATCATATTCAAGTCTTGCTGCAAGTTTGGTCAGTCCTACACTTGGGGGTGCTCGCCTACGCTTGCAGTCCAACATTGCTTTATACAGCAGTACTTTCTGCCCTGCCAACGTCAGTTCCGGACTGCGAAAGTACCCATATCGGCGACGTGATGTCTTTTTCAGAGTTGCCCTGATGATATCAGTATATTCCTTATCCAATGCGTTATATGCACGCTTCGCCTCCGTCGTACATCCTTCCTCATGGAACTTCGCAACTAGGATGGGAACTTTAAGTTGAATGTTCTTGTCCTCCATCCCTTTTCTTAGCTCGTCCATAAACTTCTCCACCTTATCTTCTTGATGTAGGGTGAATTGCCTATTGATTGCATTTGGGGGGCGATTTATAAGGCCCCTGAACAACAATTTCTCATCAAAGTCAACCCACGCCATTGAATGATCGGAGTGCACAGCCTCATGAGACCCTAGATACCCAATATGTCGTACCGCATGCTGAAGGCCTGCATCCATGAGGATGTAATCAAGTCTTTTCGTTCCTCTATTGTAAGTCCGTGGCATTTCCTCGAACTTCCTATAGAATGGGTCCTCCAGAACTGCATTTTGTTGAAACTCTCTAAACTCCTTATCCGAGAATGTACTTCCATTTGCATCCATCATTACTATTGGTCTATATCCCTTCGATCTTTTCTCTTCAATCAGCTTGGTGAGGTCGTTGAGGATTTGCTTCCTCGGCCGAGGGTTAACTACTCCATCTTTCATCATTGCAGACTGTTGATGAGTGTATGCTGTATTTGGCCCTGCATTTGAGGATTGACATACTCTATACGCCGTTATGACAACTATCCCTTCATCCCGGCTTCCTTGGAGAATATGCCACGCAAATCTTCCATACTTGTCAGACCCTTGATGCCGAACTCGTCCCGTCACGTGGCCTGTAATAGTTTGTAGGACTCCTCCTGGCTGATATTTGATTCGATGGTCTATTGGTGGCAATGACGCATACTGAGTGTTAGCCATATTCTGAAACATTCGTCTCATATTCATATCAAAAATTCCTTTATTATTCGATGTCCATGGGCGGTTCGTTTCTACGTATCCGCATATATCAATCCCAAGGTCATGGACTACCTCTATCTCGTTTGGTAAAGTATTGGTCCTCAGGACTTTGATGGAGTTAATATTTTGAAACCCGAATCTTACTACTCCATCTTCATTTTGTCTAAGTTGTATTGTGTCTCCACTCGCTTCTAAATTTTGCACTGGTCGTATTACGTCTTGAGTTCCTCTACTCATCTCGCTTGTTTGGATCTTCTAACTTTGATCGATCAGTGCGTGAATTGATAGGTGCGGTGGTTCCATTTCTTAGACTTTCTGGTGGTGGTTTCGCCGAATTGTGAGGGCCTCCTTCGGTTCCTTTATCCGGCGATAAGCAGGAGACTCGTTCGGGTTCGTGTCTTCTGCTCGATATTGATTGGCCTCGTCTCCGTCCACGAGGGCTTTGTTGTATCATCCCATTCTCCTCCGTATAACTCTCATCAGAGTCTGAAGTTGAGCTAGAGTCCGTTTCTGATTCCTCGTCAGACGAATAAGGGTTGGCTTCTACACATTCCTCGCATCTTGCTCGACTCGATACGCTGATGCATCTGACATGGAATCGCTTCCCACATCCGGGACACTTGTTTTTTTCGTGATAGTGGATAAAGGTACCCCACACCGATGGCAGGTGTTGTTCGTATGTGGTTGTTCTTCTTTGGAGTCGACTATTGTATCGGACTCTTCATCTCGCTCCACTACCGCTTCCGTCTTCAACTTGGAATCTTGTTTGGACTGCTCTTTTTGCTCCTTCTTTTTCTCCTGCTGCGGTGAAAACTGTGGGTTCGTGTACGCAACCAGGTGTTCCGCTACATCGATTTCTGTTACAAGTTCGTCCAAGTTCTGAGGCGGGTCGGTGCTCATACCCATTGATTCAGTTTTGTTGACTAATTGATTTGGAGTTTCTGGTGCTTCTCCTCGTCCATGACTTGGAGTAGGGTCTCTTCCGCGAGCTATTAATGGTTCATTCTCGTTTCCCAACACCTCTCGATGAACTTTTTCCACTTGCTCATACATCTGCGTGACTCCCAATCGTTCATCATACACTTCATCCGTTTGGTCTCCGCTCCCACCCCCTTCTTCGGATTCTACTTGTTCTCCATCTAGTGCTTCACGTGCTGACGTGATTTCTGGGCCTTTAAAACCTTCTACCACACATTCAAACAACGAGTTGTTAAACACACCAATCCTTTGCTCCAGCTCATTATTCCGGTATGTCAACATCTTGTCCACTGACCTCATTATTTTCTCTGAGTATTCATTGAACATCCTCCTCGTTATATCAGCATGAGATTTTTCAAGAGTTGACAGATAGGCCATTGTATCTTTTGCCTGCTTCATGTCACGCTCTTTCTGCCTCGTTTCAATGTCATTTACATCCACTTCTAACGCCCCCAGTAGTTTTTCCTCCATCAGTTTCTGACCTTTCCGAACGTCTGATACTTGTTGATACAGATCCGCCATAGATGACTTCACCTGACTTATTCCTCGTAGTATTTCTTCGAGTTTCTGATTGGCCTCCGGATCCCTATCAGCATCCTCTTGACGCTGGGCCTGGCTTTCTTCGAACCTCTGAATAAGGTTACACACTTTCACTTGATGTTCCTCTGACGATTTCCCCATCTGCTTAACATCCGCCGCTAATGTCACCATTATTTTCTCCAGTTGGGTTCGTCCCTCAAAGTTGGGCGGGTTCCCTTTTGGGGCTTCCTGTACAAGTTGGGGCGGTGGTAGTATCGGCGGTGGTCTTGCCTCTGGGACTACCGTCTCTTCTTCCTCCTTTTCTTCGTTTTCTACTTCCTCCTGGTTTGGACCGTCTTTTGTGATCAACTTCATCGATCGCACATTCGCTATTCCGTGGAGGTAATCAAGGAGGTAAGACTTCACCATCCCCGTACCATATGCAATAAGGTCCTTTTCATCCGCAGCCTGACCTTCCATTGTCCATCTATTGTCTGATGTTCGCCCACACCTCAATACCGGGGATGGTATGTCTTCCCCGTCTCTTGTCCGGACAGTACCCATCAGACACAATTGTCTGACCGAGAGTGTGTTTTCTTCCCCTGAGTCACATTTATACATTCCTGTGGCTTTTGGTTTCAAGGCATCAAAGTTTACGTGATCATCGATCCCTATTATGCTGACCCGAGTAATGCTTTTCAGATACTCTTGCTGCTTTGCAATTGGCTGACTTATGTCTATTTCATTGCCTTCGACAGTCTTAAATGGAACAATACTTGTACCGAACAAATTTGGATGAGTCCCTATCGTCATCTGTTCTTCCATCCTGTCAACATTTGCGATAAGCCGATCTAGCGCTTGTCGGGATGACGCTACTGTGTATATCACTATCACACGCGTCTGATCCCGCCCCCACGATACTCGATCCATATCAATATGAAATGCTGGGGGCGTAAAGTCACCTTCTCCTTGCCGCCATATCTTGTCTATTTCAATCACTGCCTCATCTCGGTTAGAGAGTGTCAATTCAGTTGTATACAATATCATCGCACTCTTGATCATTGTGTTGCTCACATTACTCCACGTCACTCGCACTCCACTGTTGAATAGCCATTTAAACCATCGTTGTGGATCACTCAAGCCTATATTATTTCTCTCATTCAATCGGGGAGGGTTCTTGTAGGACATTTGGACATTCAATTCAATTGAGATCCACTTTTCTTGCTGGTCCATCGTAAGGGAACATGCTTCACTTAGTGCCTCTACCTCATTGCGTTCAGGCAGTGCTCCGTTTGGAAATGCACGGAACAAACACACGTGACTTGCAGCCTCCAATGCATGGCTCAACGTCTTCATTGCATTCCAAGCCACATCCTCCACTTGCTCAGTGTTCTCTTTGTTCTCAATCCTCATTTTGAATCTCGTCAACACATTTGATTTTGTCGCTGCACTTCCCCTTCCGTATTTGTATTGGGGGCTATGCCCAGTAACCGATATTCCCTTGCTTCTCAGTCGCTCGGGTGACGTCGTCATCAAATTGTACATTTCCGGATTTGTGCACGAAATGAGGTGGCTATGCATCCGTTGCCTTTTAACCTCGCTACTCTCCAATTCTCGAAGGACCCTTTGTACTGTCACTGGGTCGAGCACCATCTTTCGCAGCTTCTCATTAGCTGGTACTTTATCGTATTCCAGATTGAAATACTGACAAAGAAGTTGGCGATGATCTCTTGGTTCCTGTCGAATTGGTAACGTAATGTTATATTCAAGCCTTGGATTCCCAGTTGGACCCCTCGCAAAAAGTGGTAGTACACGAAGGATATATACTACTGCCTTCTTCAACGCCCTCTGGTCGTCTGATTTCAGTTTCAGATCATACGTTCCTCGGGTGTTTGTCTCCTCCTGGGCGGACTCGATGGGCGAGGGTCGTCCTTGTTTCCCCTCTTCAATATACGTACATTCCGTTAGTACTTTTTCCAGCGTGGCTTTGCCTTTGTACTGCAGTACTGCCCCACTCGAGAACTGCTGGATACCCACTCCTATCTCCGGAATTGCCTTTCCCGACAACGATTTCCATCTGTACACATTTGTGATGCTTACTGAATATTTCCCATCTTGTTCCTTATTCAGCGGCGATTCAAGTAGTTTTGCGGCTTGATCCTCAATCTGGTCCACAGCCTGGCGTAGATCCTCTTCTTTTCCGTATCGCATGGCAGCTATACTCGCTGAGAACCCATTTTCCTGCCAGATATGATCCGCTTCAGATTCCATTACCATCTTCACCTCATCACCTGTCCACTTTCTCGATTGAATGATCTTACGCACTCTGGTCGGCTGTGAGTAGAATCTCTGCACCCATTCTTTTATGGCTTCGTCCAGTTCCTCCCCGTCAATACTCTCTCGATTGATGAGGTCATTCACGGTTTCTTTGCAAAGTAGCTCAGTAGTTTGTCCAATCGTATCATTTCTCTTTTGCTGTTCGATCTCGTCAGCATGAGCCTTTGTTTCATCGAACCCATCTCTATCATTGATAATCTTGAGCAAACTTTTCGTGGATAAAGTACTTAGGTATTGGAACACTGTCTCTGAATCTTTTACGTCATCCGGGTGAAAAGCATCTGTCCTCTCCAATATGCTAGTGGTTGCCATACTCACTAAGACATGATTCTGATCGGTTTTGTTCAGTTTTGCCACGCACTTTTTCGTCATCTTCCCCTGGTCGGCTAAGTCCCTTACCATCTGGAAGACTCGACACATCCTCACGTCGTGACCAGAAAACTTTTTCTGGTCAGTCTTGATTCCTGTGTCTTGCAGTTGCGCCTCTTCTACTGGTCCACTATCACCCTTCTGTTGATTTCGTGGTTTTGTTGTATTATCCTTCCACTTAATCGATTTTTCTTCAGTCATCGTATCATCCTGCTTCGGTGTGTTCACCTTTTTCTTGGAGTTTTTCTTTCTCTTAGAAATCTCCTTCTGTCCGCTTTGTTGATGATTCGATTGTTGTTCTTTCCCTTTTCTTTCCTTCTTAGCCTCCTTTGTTTTCACTACTTCGACTTCGACTTTTTCTTCCTCATCCTCTTCCTCACTCAACACTTCATACCTATTCTTGTTGCCATCCGGTTTACTCCCTTCTTTTTTGGTTTGCTTTTGCACTTGACATCCTTTCTTCTTCGGGGAAGGGACTGTCCATACTGGTGCTTCCGTGCCCGCCTCCTCGATCACATTTTTGACATCTTCCGACTTTTCAAACTTCATTAGAATAGGAGTGATTGTCAACCTTTTGGTTCCAGTCTTCACCACTTCATTCCAACTTTTCGGTTTCGCCTCCGCCTTGGGGGTAACAAGATTTCCAGTTTCTTCACGTCGTGCTTTACTGGTTCCACGCCTCTCCTTCCCGCTAGAGCGTCCACCCCCTCGTCCTCCTCCTCTTCCTCCTCGTCCACCTCTACCACCATCACGTCCTTTTTCCGATGGGTGGTTTTGGCGACGACCGTTTTCAGAGTTTTTGTTCAGTTGATTGGGTTGCTTTCGGTCCATTTTGTTGGTTTTTTTTGGGCTCAAGTTCTATTATTATAGGTTGTTTACCTACTTCAGTTAGTTATCTTAACAAGTGCTGTCACTCGATCTCTCCTAGTTAGTCTGCTTCCTCCTCGGACCGTTGGTCTTTTGGAGCCCTGTAGAGACCTACGTAGGAATTAGTACATTCTTGTCATTTTTGTCTATCTTGTAGGCTGTGATTGGTGATGATTCGAATTCGAAAAAGTAACATCTAACCTTAACTATCGTATATTCATACCTTACTCCTGCTGATCGTTGAGGCAGTGCTATCTCCGTACAAATAAGCCATGCAGTTCCAAACCGCATGGTGTCATTGGAGATCCATCGCAACAATCAGTTCCCGCTTCACAGTCTCTCCATACACAAGAGATGGAGGCCCTCTACTAGCTTTTGGGCGGTAGTGGGACCCCGGAGACACGGACCTCTCATCTTTTGTAAGTAAGGGAGCACATGGTAGAAGAGTCTTGAATTAAAAAAGCAGCAAGTAACTATGCAGCGTGCACATGTTCGTCAGCAGCATCTTCCCCCGAAGATAGGTAAGCAGGCGTAGGCAACCCTCTCACTATGTGACCGGGTTGTTGCTTCCGTGGAGGACAGATTGGTAGGGCAACTGCTGAAGAACTCTTTGGCATCTGATAAAACGTGTGGATGGGTGGCCTGCGTAGGCAGCACATGTGGCACCGATGGTCCGAGTAGGGAAGACAGAGCCTCGGTCTCCCATCGATACAACATCCATCATCCCATCCCCCCATCAGTAAAAGATATCTCAGCATATCTTCCACAAAGGATAGTCCGTGACAAGCTGTACATAATATTCAGCTTGGCTGGAAAACCATCCGCCAATGACCAACACTCCAGCTTGATGGAGAACTTCCACAGACGGTGCCCCTCTCTCTAGGCATCCGTCCTTCCCCCACCGGTAAAATCAAATAAAATACAACCCCCACGGATGAAAATGAATAGAACAAAAAACCGCACCAACAACCTGGCCCCCCCGTGCAATGTAATGGCAGCGGGGGTGGTGAAGAAGTAGATGGTTAAGAGAGTGCGTAGCAACGCTCAGAATCTCTGTATAGACTGGGCTTCAGGCAGTCCCTGATCGAGGGGCCCGCCTCAAGCTATCTATTGAGATTCCATCCCCGGTGAACTAGTTGTGTTCCATAACTGAATCCATGTTGATGTATTTTGACTCCAAAAGAAGTGAGCATTCATGCTCTCCATTGGATCGAGGTGCGTATCAGTCAGATTTCGCAACACGTTTCTCGTTTCCGATTCGTCTCTCTCACTCATCCACGCCTCTTACTCTTACATCACATGGTTCCATTTCTTTGGCTCCCAGTTATCGTGTCTGCCTGACTCTTGGACCACTTTATATAGCTCGAAGAGCACAGGGCGCATGAATCGTCCAGAGGTTTAGACATGATGTTATAAGCGAGTCGTAGTCATATATTCACATTAATAGAATGAATTATTGCATAACACTTCCTTTTACTTCGTGTAGGTCATCGAGATGGGGCCCGAAAATTTTAAACTGCATTTTTTTGAGCAAGAGAAAATCGAATGAATCGAAAATCTGAAATTGAAGCGAGAACGCTCATTCGAGTCAGCTGATCGTGAGATCGCTCCTCGGCCGGATATATAGAGCCCCTGGGCTCTATATATCCGGCCGAGGAGGAGGCCTTTGCTTTGCGGTACATCACGATTAGGTCTCTTTTGGTAAGGGCTCGCTTTAAGGGGATGAGTTAACCTTAATATACCACTGATGGAAACTGAAGTGAAAGAAGGAGGGGAAGAAGGGGGCCTCTCGGACAATTGTGTAGGACCTATACAAAGGAATTAGTATTTCTGATATCTACTTTTTTGTGGGACTACGATTAACTTCAAATATCTACTTTTTTGTGGGACAGAGGGATATTCAAATTCGACTTGCAAACTGAACGAACTCAAATGAACAGTAACATCGGAGTAATTGTAGAGGCGATACTGAAAGGCCTCTTTTACTGAAATGCTGGTCCCGATTCAGATCGTTACTATAAGTATCATGGCGACCCTCATGCTTGAGAACCTTCAACGTCAAACATAAACTCTCATTTATATCATTCAGTACACACATCGAATATAACGAGTACAATACATCACACGATAAAAACAACATGACCAGCTCCATAGTAATGAAATCGATAGCACTTCTCCTTCGCATCATCGAGTTGAAAGATTGGGAGAGCTTGGAGGGAATTGCTCTTTCTAACCCCACTATCTTCCGAACTCTATGCGAGGACATCGCTGGATGTGAAGAGTTCCACGGTATGACTCTACTTCATGCTGTAGCGAGATTCGATGCACCCCTGACCGTTGTCGCCAAGATGATCGAGATTTGCCCCGATCTCCCATCTGCTACCGATTGCCTGGGCAGGACTCCCCTTCACGTGGCTGCTGGTCTAGGAGCGTCACCGGATGTGATCAAGCTCATCGCCCATTCTTGGCCGGCTGCATGCATCTCACCGGACGAAGACGGAAAGACTCCATTACATTTTGCTTGCGACACTTCTTGTGAGCTGTTTGCGGACGATTCTAACAACAAGACCCCTTCACGAGCAGTACCGAATCATGATTCTATCCGCTACTTGCTGTCAGAGTGTCTCCATCCAGCCGCAATGGAAGACCTTGACGAAATGAGTCCTCTGGAATACGCCCTCCTGAATGATGCTGAGATGGAAACTGTCAAGTTGTTACAGCTTGCGGTATCGGTGGAGATACAGTCGCGATCGAAATCGAAAAGTCCAGTCAATCCTCCAGTCAATGCTTCGTCAGTTTCCGTGAGAGCATGAATATAGGCCTAGGATATTATTGAATGTTGAAATAGTTTATAGTAGACTTGCTTAGAATTTTAAAGTAGACCAGAGCTAGCATAGCAGACGCATCATTTGTGTTCCTACAAAATCATTATGATTTATTGGTAACGGGCAAGAGGGAAAAGAAGCTAAAAGAGTTTAAGTACATATTTACATCTATGTTTTTCAGAGGCAGCGTATAGCTCAGTGTCTGCTTCTGCACATACAGCTAACAGCAGTTGAGGGTGAGGGAACGCTGAACGTGGTCGCTGCATGAGAGATCATGCAAGTCTTGATCTTTGCACCATATCTCATGTAGAGATGAGCTTGGTGAAACTACATGACCTTCGTGACCTCTTTTCTTCTGTTGCTTCCAAGGAGAGGTGTCAGATATATGCATTCTCCTTTTTGATGTATTTTGTGGAAATTATCAATTTTCAACTACTGTATTCACCATGCCACTACATGCGCCATAGAACACCCCGACACACTCTAGAGGGGATCGATCGCCGCTTAATAGAATATAGATGGCGTCTGCAAACCAGTTCAGTGGCAGAGCAGCTCCAACTATTCATCTGAAGACCATATTGGAAGTGCATCATCACACCGATGTCAAAGCGCAATTTTCCGGCACCTCTACTTTGGTGTCATGATAAGTAGCGATGGCGTGGATCGATGTCCACCTGACGACACCACTTCATAGAAAGGCTATTGGAGAGGGAGTTGCTGCAGTTGGGCTGTCTAATTTTATGTGTAGCTAGTGTTGTTGATGTCGGCACGTACGGGGTCGAGGTGCGCCATGGTGATCGCTGGTGATTTTTTTCATTATCCCCTGGGCATCTTCTGGTTAAGCCACGGCTCACCCGCTCTTACATTTTCGACTTTTAGCGATAAATAGCGATAGGAGCTGAGAATTTCAATAGCATAAGCAGAACTACCATACTTACCATGTCGAGACCTTTCCTACCACCCTATTTTTTGGCACATATTGAAAATACTATTGAGCCACTAGGGCTCCAGCTATAGATTTAAGTTATGCTCTATTAGGCAGCTTGCCGTACTACGATTTGATCATTTGATGAGACTCGTATTTGTGGACATCAAATGCCAATTTCAGGCGCAGCTTCTCGCAGCCAACAATCTTGCATCTGCAGATCATCGTGTCATCACTCGTTACATTGTTTGAAGCTTCTATTTCGCCATCCATCGGCTCTTCGACAACTAGCTCTTGATGAAGAGCGACCTCATTGTTGATGTTGACTGCCAAAGGTCCAATCTCCAAACTATCATTCTGCAATCCTTCGATATCAAGGTCAGCAGGCTAGCGTTGTTTCAACGTCGAATCTATGGTGTGCATTCCATGTTTTGATAATGTATTTCTTTGGAATGCCATTCTTCAACCGCCGCTGTATGAGTAACTCAAGCATTTCATCCTCAGTGTTAAAGCCGCCAGACTTGAGACTATCTAGCCAGTCACCTGCTTTCTTTGTCCGTGCACGTTTATTTCTTGTTGTTTCCTCGACTGCATAGGTCCCTGGCATCTTAGCAACAAGCATTGGTCGGTGTTTTGTAAATGATAATAACTTTGCAACTGGCACATCGCCATCATGCTCATCAAACATCCATTGCAACAACATTCCAGCAACTCGTTTATCGTTATCATTCGGCGGTAGTTTACCATTGCGCGAGGTTTTTAATTTTTGTTCGAACAGTGCAACAGCATCATCGGTAAGGTGACCATTGTGGTCAAAAATTACAATGCTTCCCGGATTGAGTCTCTTTGGCAGAAGAAGATCCACTTCTGTCTCTTCTTGCTCTTCTGTTTCTTTCGACTGCTTGTTATTTGTAGCTTTGCTTTTCTTTTTCTTCTTTGCCGGCGAACCTCTTAATGACCGCATATCGACAGGATGCGAGACTGGAGTAATAATTGTTGTTTGTTCTTCGAATAGAGCCATGAAATCATTGTGTCGTTGCACTTTTCCACGATCAGGGTGGTCTTTCCATGTCTGGTCCCAAGGCCGTTGACATTTCTTTTTTACGTTGGTCCCGCGTGTCCTGCTGATAAGGTCAGGGGTGAGGATGCCTCCAGCGTTATTTAGAGTATAAAGGCAGCCATCACAGATGACTCTCTTGTGTGCGTCAACTGTTGGCTTTAATTGAAAATTGAAGCAATTACGACTCTCATCACGGCTGAAGAAGAAATGTTTGGGGACTGAAAGCTTTGCAGGCGTGGTATCTTCTCCCCTTCTCGAACGTCGGGATGATCGGCCGCTCTCGCTCCTGCTGGCGGCCAGCAGAAGGGGTGGTTTGACCTGTCGACATGGTTCGGAAGTGCTAGCGGAACTGTGCACCATCGTGAAATGCCGCTGTCCCTCCGATGGCGCCACATTTTTATGCCTTGGCGCCAAAAAAACACTACATGCCACAAAAAAGTTTCAAATCATCCACACAATAAAATTCATCTTAACCATGACCTATAGTGATTTTAGTGGCTGATACATTCCAAAATAAAGCCCCCAGCTGTCAAAACGTTGCGGTTCCGAACTCCCTGGAGTATGAGGATCATGGCAATGGTACGTTTTGACAGCTGAGGGGTTTGGTTTTGGAGATACCAAAAATAGCTATGTACTAATTCCTACGTATAATAATTTTTTGTCCAAAATGTCATTCCCCTTGGAGTTGGGTGAGCCGTGAAGCGGTTATTTGTGTTGTTATTGTGATAAAAGGGGATGAGTTAACCTTAATATGCCACTGATGGAAACTGAAGTGGAAGAAGGAGGGGAAGAAGGGGGCCTCTCGGACAATTGTGTAGGACCTATACAAAGGAATTAGTATTTCTGATATCTACTTTTTTGTGGGACTACGATTAACTTCAAATATCTACTTTTTTGTGGGACAGAGGGATATTCAAATTCGACTTGCAAACTGAACTCAAATGAACAGTAACATCGGAGTAATTGTAGAGGCGATACTGAAAGGCCTCTTTTACTGAAATGCTGGTCCCGATTCAGATCGTTACTATCATGGCGACCCTCATGCTTGAGAACCTTAAACGTCAAACATAAACTCTCATTTATATCATTCAGTACACACATCGAATATAACGAGTACAATACATCACACGATAAAAACAACATGACCAGCTCCATAGTAATGAAATCGATAGCACTTCTCCTTAGCATTATCGAGTCGAAAGATTGGCAAAGCTTCGAGGAACTTGCTCTTTCTAACCCCACTATCTTCCGAACTCTATGCGAGGACATCGCTGGATGTGAAGAGTTCCACGGTATGACTCTACTTCATGCTGTAGCGAGATTCGATGCACCCCTGACCGTTGTCGCCAAGATGATCGAGATTTGCCCCGATCTCCCATCTGCTACCGATTGCCTTGGTAGGACTCCACTTCACGTGGCTGCTGGTCTAGGAGCGTCACCGGATGTGATCAGGCTCATCGCCCATTCGTGGCCGGCTGCATGCATCTCACCTGACGAAGACGGAAAGACTCCATTACATTTTGCTTGCGACACTTCTTGTGAGCTGTTTGCGGACGATTCTAACAACAAGACCCCTTCACAAGAAGTACCGAATCATGATTCTATCCGCTACTTGCTGTCAGTGTGTCTCCATGCAGCCGCAATGGAAGACTTCGACGAAATGAGTCCTTTGGAATACGCCATCCTGAGTGATGCTGAGATAGAAACTGTCAAGTTGTTACAGCTTGCGGTATCGGTGGAGATACAGTCGCGATCGAAATCGAGTAGTCGTCCAGCCAATGCTTTGCCAGTTTCCGTGAGGTGAGAGCATGAATATAGGCCTAGGATATGATAGAATGTTGAAATAGTTTATAGTAGACTTGCTTAGAATTTTAAAGTAGACCAGAGCTAGCAGTAGCAGACGCATCATTTGTCTTTCTATGAATTCTCTCAGCTGGCCGTACTTTTTCAGGGCTATCCATTTGTTGGCCTAACAATGACTGCCAGATGAGTATATTGTACTATGTTCCTTCACTCCTTCACACGCTCAGCTGAACGAGATGCACGTCATGGACAGATGAGAACAGCAGACGAGAGTTTCATCATCTTGAGCTCAGCTCAGAAGTGCACAGAGCAAGCAATAATAATACATTTCATGGTAGTGTCACTACTGACAAGTAGCAATGTACTCCTAGAGTACTTTCTAAGGATCAACATGGTGGATCTTACCATAGAATGTAAATGTTATAGAGTTTCAGCCGAAGTATGAGCACATCCAAGATCCAATTGGCTACAGTGTAGTAAAAACAAACCCAAGAAGATTTTATCTACAGTCATTCATGAGAGATTCAGACGCAGCTCACATGAATTCATTCCCTTGGACACTTTCTCAATGTAAAGTGTTTCGAAAAGTAGAAAAGTGCAACAAAGGCTTTTTTCTTCAACTTGAGTCCTTTACTTCTGATGTGATAGCAGGTAGCATGTAACAATAGGCTAACAGGCAGGTCTATCAAGGAGCGATCAATCAAGGCTTCGTGGCGCAGTGGTAATCACTGTACTTATGACGTCATCCGCAGGCTTTATTCGACATTATGGATTACCGTTACGTTTAGATTAAATGCGCGTAGTGAAAAGTAGGCCATTTACGTACTTCAACTCGCGAGTCTTATGCATGCATGCAACTTCACACATGATGCTTGGCAGTCTCAAACTTTTGACCAAGAAGTGTTGGCTTGCGTGCGTGGTGGCAATCCAATCATCGGTAGAGATGAAGATAGGCCATTCATTGACCAAAGTGAGAGCAGCGAGCAAAGAAAGAAGGCATAATTTCTATCTGAAGTAATCATGCAGCAACAGCATCGAACACAGCGTAGAAAACCAAGGCTAACAGTGTCAAGACGATACTCCTCCAGCTTTTCCGGTATTGATTGGGGCTTTGATCTTCTTCGTGACAGCTCTCGGCAAGAACTCACAAAAGTTCAGCAAGATGTACTCATGTCATCGTTGGGTGAGGATAAGGAAGAATGGCGTAGGACAGTTATAAGTCAAGAAAGTAATGATGCCGCTTTGTCAACTGAAACTGAAACTACACAGAAAAGTAAGAAGGGTGGTCATTCTACGCAGAATCGGCCGTCGATCCGTAGGACAGTTATAAGTCAAGAAAGTAATGATGCCGCTTTGTCAACTGAAACTGAAACTACACAGAAAAGTAAGAAGGGTGGTCATTCTACGCAGAATCGGCCGTCGATCTTGTCAGCTTTGAATTCATGGAGGGGCTCTTTACTCGCTCCAAAACAACATGAGACTCCAATGACTCCAGGTCGGCATGACTCTCTTACTCTTCCTGAGAGGTTTGTTCCTCTTAGTGACAATAGTACTAATAAGGATGATGATTCGATGGGGGTAGAGAGTACAGCTGCCAAGAGAGGAAATGAACTTCAGCTCCAGACGGCAGTTGATCCTGCTCCGCTCGTCACTCGTAGGTGCTCCCCTCTTTCTCAACTAGATGAATCTGACGTAGATGATGATGGATTCCTCCATTGGAATCAAACTCAGGGAGTTGATCCTGATCCTGCTGCGCTGGTCATTCGCAGGTGCTCCTCTCAACTAGATGAATCCGATGTAGATGATGATGGTTTCCTCCATTGGAATGATACTCAGCGATCGCGGAAATGATACTGTTCTACTTTGAGTGTTGGGAGTATGTATGGTTTAGTGTAGAACCTCTCGTCTTCTCTATTTGAACTATTCTTTGATAACAAGGTGAGACATGCAAGCTAGAGAGAGTTTGAGAACTGATTAATCTATAGAATAAAAAGCTCCCCATTATCTTTCGTCGAGTACTCAAAATATTGTGTTTTGATTTTGATGGTGTCTTCACCTTGAGATTGTCAATTCTTTCGTGCCTAGATGGATGAATCATCTGTATCGTCGTCTGTTGTAACGCCTTCAGATGCGATAGTGTGAATCGAATCTGACGGGATATGTTGGTGGGTATGAATACAAGTAGACACGAGACACGAGGCTTGGGATTGGTGAGCATACTTATGTTGTATTGGGACCTCGCTGTTTATGTCCATGTATGAAGAGGGGATCCAAACTCCAAACAACAAAGGAGCCAATTGCTGCATACATTTTTCACCATTTTTGTGTAAGAGAAAAGTGAGCGGCATGCGGCATTCAGAAGGTCATTTCTGGGTCACGTACTGATGCGAAAGACTGCTCTCCAGTGTAGGATCCATATAACATAGGAGTAAATTGTGTAAAGGTCTTATCCGAGCCGAGGCCTCTTTTACTGATGTGCGCTCTCGAGGCTGTGGTGACCTTGCCGGCCCGCCGCCTGCCGCCTGGTGCCTCTCGCGAGGTCTCACCGCCGCCGCCGCCGACTAGCTGAGGAGCTATATATGTGATTTTGGTTACTCCTACTATTTGTGCCTTCTATGACCTTCCAGCCCCTTCTTTCACTCTTAATGGACTCGAAACACGTCAGCTGGGCTCTATATATCCGGCCGAGAAGGGGCCTTTTGCTTTGCGGTACATCACAATTCTTGATGTCTCTTTGGCTTTGTTGGGGCTCGCTTTTTTTGATTGTTTTTTTGATTGGCAGTACTGTCCCCACCCTTCTAAAAAAACAAAAGGAATACTCCAAGCAGCATCCACAACAACTGAAATACATCAACGATAACAACAACATGACCAGCTCCATAGTAATGAAATCGATAGTGCTTCTCCTTGACATCATCGAGTCGGAAGAATGGCAAAGCTTCGAGGAAATTGCTCTTTCTAACCCCACTATCTTCCGAACTCTATGCGAGGACATCGCTGGATGTGAAGAGTTCCACGGTATGACTCTACTTCATGCTGTAGCAAGATGCGATCCACCACTGTCCATTGTCGCCAAGATGATCGAGATTTGCCCCGATCTCCCATCTGCTACCGATTGCCTGGGCAGGACTCCCCTTCACGTGGCTGCTGGTCTAGGAGCGTCACCGGATGTGATCCAGCTCATCGCCCATTCGTGGCCGGCTGCATGCATCTCACCTGACGAAGACGGAAAGACTCCATTACATTTTGCTTGCGACACTTCTTGTGAGCTGTTTGCGGACGATTCTAACAACAAGTCCCCTTCACGAGCAGTACCGAATCATGATTCTATCCGCTACTTGCTGTCAGTGTGTCTCCATCCAGCCGCAATGGAAGACGTTGACGAAACAAGTCCTCTGGAATACGCCATCCTGAGCGATGCTGAGATAAACACTGTCAAGTTGTTACAAAAGGCGGCGTCGGTATCTTTGAAGGAGATACAGTCGCGATCGAATAGTCCAGCCAATGCTTTGTCAGTTCCCGTGACCGTGAGGTGAGAGAATGAATAGGTGTATAGGTGTTGAAATAACAAACTTGCCTAGAGTTTTAAAGTAGACCAGAGCTAGCAGACGTATCAAGTGTCTTTCTATGAATTAAATTCCAGCATTCACTGCATCTCAAAGCTGACCGTTCTTTTTCAGGGCTACCCATTTGTTGGCCTAACAATGACGCAAACTCAACAGCTATGTATGTAGTGTCATGTTCTCTGTTTACACGCTCAGCTGAACGAGATGCACGTATGTACTTATGTAGGTCTTTAGGTTATTTCTGTGTTACGGTAAACTACGGGTCAAATGAGAGCAGCAGACAAGAGTCTCATCGTCTTGTCTTGAGCTCAATAGTGCACAGAGCAAGCAATAATGATACATTTCATGTTAGTGTCACACACCATTGACAAGTAGCAATGCAGTACTTTCTAAGGATCAACATGGACCTTTCATATATGTACAATGTAAATATTGCATATAGAGTTTTTCAGCCAATCAGCACATCCAAGATCCAATTGGCTACAGAAGTAGAAACCAATCCAACACCAAGAAGATTTTATGATCTCAATCTACAGTCTTGAGAGATACAGACGCAGCTCACATGAATTCGTTCGCCTTGGGCATTTTCTCAATGTAAAATTGTCCAGCTACTTGGAACGCCATCTAATTCGTCGTCCTCGGATTGAGCTCTCTCTAGAGTTCGAGCCCTTGCTTCTCTGCTTCTCTTCAGTTTCGAAAGTGAACCACCCTACTGTACATGCGCATAGGATCTTCTGTCATACATGGGAGTCCTCTTCAGAGGAACTCTGCACACGTGAGCTGAGTCCTCCAAGTGACTCAGACAGGTGTCTGAAGATCCTATGTAGGGTGGGGCGCAGTGGTGAATCACGATTACCTGTGACGTCATCTTCACAGGCTTTATTCGACATTATGGAGTACCGCTAATGATATTTCATATGCGCAAAGTGCAAAGTAAGGCCATTTACTTCAACTCGGGTCTGGATGCATGCATGCAACTATCCTGCAGTTTGACCAATGACCAATGTGTGCGCTCATTCTCTTCTCGCGGGCAACGATGAATGTCTCATATCTCATATCTAACAGCAGCGAGCAAGGAAAGGTATTAATCTATGTAATTAAAGTATATAACCATGCAGCAACAGTATCGAACACAGCGTAGGCTTAAACCAAAGGTTTCAAGACAATACACCTCCAGCTTTTCCGGTATTGATTGGGGCTTTCGATCGTCTCAACAAGATAGCTCCACAGCCGTTGATGATCTTCTTCATGACAGCTCTCGGCAAGAACTCACAAAAGATCAGCAAGATGCACTCATGTCATCGTTGGGTGAGGATAAGGAAGAATTGCGTAGTACAGTTATAAGTCAAGAAAGTAATGATGTCGCTTCGACAACTGAAACTGAAACTGAAACTGCACAGAAAAGTAAGAAGGGCGGTCATTCTACGCAGAATCGGTCGACGCTCTCGACAGCATTGAATTCATTGAGGGGTACGCTTCGTGAGATGCTTGCTCCATTAGAAAATGAACTTATGACGACCAATCTGGAGCAAAGCAATGCTGGGGCTGGGGAAATCTGCCCTCGTCAGATGATTGCAGGTGCAGGTCCTCCTGCTACGCTCGTCACTCGTAGGTGCTCTTCTCAACTATATGAATCCGACGTAGATGATGATGGTTTCCTCAATTGGAAATGATACCCATCGATCGCGGAAATGAAACTGTTGTACTTTAAGCGTGGGGAGTGCTGTGTAATACCTCGTCTTCTATTTGAACTTTACTTGGATGACGAAGTAAGTCCTCTGGAATACGCCATCCTGAGCGATGCTGAGATAGAAACAGTCAAGTTGTTACAAAAGGCGGCGTCGGTATCTTTGAAGGAGATACAGTCGCGATCGAATAGTCCAGTCAATGCTTCGTCAGTTCCCGTGACCGTGAGGTGAGAGCTGAATAGGTGTATAGGTGTTGAAATAACAAACTTGCCTAGAATTTTACACTTCCCGCTACACGCGAAATCATCTTTTTTTCGACGTGACACCCTGCTCAGCCGAAAAGCTAGAGCGTTAGCAAGCGTCAGACGACCACTGCCTTGCAAGTCGAATATCACTTTTGACACAACAAACGTACCACAACTTCATTCTAACCTCTCTTGTGAATTCGCCGACTGTTAGCCTTACTTCCTGACTATCGTATTTTTCGACTTACGGCCATTTCAAAAAATTTTATCGGTGAAGAAGTCTTGAAAAGCTCTGTTCTTACTATACTCTTACTATACATGTTATTTCTACTCTATTTCAACTTGCTAGCCCTCCATTCGACGAAGGCTGGAATCTTTGCTTTCATTTCTTGACATAGCGGTTTGAACGAGTTGATCCCATCGAGTTTTTTGCCTTCCTTTACGTTGTCATCTCGACCCATCCTCGCAAGCTCGTCCCTCTTGAGCAATTCCTTCATTTTATCTAGCGACATGGAGGCCAATGGCTCTACGTTGAGTTGGAGAGTCAATTTCTCTTGTTCATATTCGACTTCAATGCCTCGATGAGCAATCTCCGCTCGAAGGAGACAGGGAAGGAGCTTCATTCTCACGAACTGCGGCGAACCATCTAAACTCAATTGCGCCACCAATAGAGACTGGGATGTGTGGCTTTGCACTTCGCTGATTCTTGCTAATATTACGTGGCTTCGCTAGAGCAGCCTCCATCTCCTTCTTCTTCTTTTCGACAACTTCGGCTCTTTTCATCTTGTTGCCCGTTCTGTAGTGCTTGAAAACTTCAGTGAAAACTCCATCAGGGAGATCCTTCTTTAATTGTTGTGCAACTAGGATTTCGTCGCGAAGATGTGGCAAGAGGCCTGCTTGGCGTTCCGCTCCTTTCACTCGCTTCACTCTCTTCTTCTCCGTAATAGTTGCTCTTTCCTTTTGCTTCTCGTCGACAGACGCACGGTTGTATGGATGGAAGAGCATAGAAAATATTATCAGGCGTGCAGTTCGACGAGCTCCTTTGACGTTAGACCTGGCCATAATATTGATCTTCTGCACGAAGCATTCGATCCTCTGTTGATTGAATGCATGAGGAACTATATACTCGTGAATAAGATCCAGGATGGCTTCATAGTTCTCACCATCCCACGTATCTTCGTCGAAGAAATCCACCGTTTCAACGGCGACAAGTGACTTGAATAGGAGGTCTTTGTGCTTTTGAATGAGTGGATCCTTCAGTATCTCAGTCGCATTAGCTCCTTGTGTCAAGTACCGCATGGCTTCACCAACATTTACAGTATGCGCAACACCGTATTGTTTTAGATTCTCTAATTCAACTTCTTCGTTTAAAAATCGAAGGTCCCAGCTTCTAGCATGTCATTTTCACAAGCTTGTAGCCAGCGAAGTAACTCACGCTTGAACACTTTATGACCGCCCATCAAATACACGAGCAACGCAGCCGATGTCCATTGCGTTTCCAGATGCTTTACCGCACTGGCTAAAAACTGCTGGAAAAATGCTTTCGTTACAGCATCCATGAACTCTCGCCCCGCTAGGGTCTCGTCTCCAAGATTAGGTAGACCCTCGCGAGACTTCATGTAACGTTCAAACTCTGGCATGTCTTGCCAGTTGTCAATGTGCTCTGAATTCTTGCGTAATCGGGATAATACATTTTTGTTTACGAGAGCGGAGCAGCTTGGCACGTTGCGAATGGTGTGGCGGCCAACCTTTACGTCGCGAAACGTCGTTTGATACTCCCGTTTATTCCCTGACACTGAACTCACTTCGCTTGGCATTTCCAACCCAATGTCTTCTTCATTCTCCACCTCCTCCTCCTCCGAGTCGAGATTGCATTGTTCCAAAAGCAAATTGTACAGTGGGGAGTCGACTTCTATCTTCAGTCTCCGACTCTTGTCTGACATTACAATCACTGCATCGATAGTTTTGTTCGATGCTTCAGTGGCAGTGGCAGCTATGTTATTGTTGTCATTTTGTTCGGTTGTAGTTTCGGGCGTGGCTTGACGTGTCTTCTTTTGAGGCGGTTGGTTCTCCTTCAATGATGACGATGGAGATGGAGGACGTACAGTAGCAGCACATTTCTTCTCCTCGGCATCCTTTCTCTTCTGTGCCTTCTTCGCTTCCGCTGCAAGTGCGGTCTCCAACTGCGTTTTCAATGCATCGTCGAGTTGGATGTCTGCAATGTTTTGCAACATTCCATCTCTTTGCATTGGATCAGCGATGTCGATTTCTCGGGCAGCGTCCACTGATTCAAAGACACCAATTGCCGTAATGCGTGTGCCATCAGCAATGTAATTCTTGTATACGTATAGAACATCGTCACCATCATGCTCTACTCCCATATTCTTCAATGCCACTGAATAAGCGTCATCGCTGCACGTGAAGGCTTTCAGAAGCGTCTTTTTGTCGATGTTGATGCCACATTTCAAACCAAGAATCTTGACTAACACATCAGCCTCGTGGAATTGTCCTCTCAATGAAGCAGAGCTGAGTAATACACGCACAACTGCCTTACGAGTTGCCTTTTGGCACTTCCCGTTCGACAGCGACGCCATCCTCCATCCTCCATCGACAATGACGAAATTATTGATTGTATTGACTTGAAGGCAGCAGAAATTTTTGAAACGTAGGTACGATATTGTACGTATCACAGAACGATTAATAAAATATTGTGGCCAACACATCCATCTCATTATCGACCTAGAACACCAGCATGATCATCCCGACGACATAACACCGAATGAATTGATTCTGGCGACACCAACGTTGCTATTACAGCCAAAAGACTCCCTAAAAATCACCCCAACGAAGAGCAGTACGGAAGTGCGCATGTATGGCATAACTGACAATTCGGAGGTCGTCGAATCCACTACATGGGACGATGAGTGAAAGCTGTTACTATACATCATGTTTTGCCGGTCGTATTGGCAAATAGAATGCAGTGGAAGATAGAAGAGCTGTCGGCCCCCACCGGCCATGTAAAAAAGTTGAAATGGCCATAAGTCAAAAAGTACGAAGTCAGGAAGTAAGGCTAACAGTCGGCGAATTCACAAGAGAGGGTAGAATGATGTTGTTGATACATAGAAGAGTTGTCCGCATCATCATGTGCGTTTTTTATGGGGTCCGAAGTCCGTGCCTCATTCACCTCCTTGCTGCAAATCTTGTTGCATGTCAAGCTGAGATAAAATTCAATCTTACTTGTTCTTTAATCTCTAGTTACCGTTGGGGAAGTTGACCCACTTTTCTCCTCCAATTGTCTCCGGCTCTCTGTGTCAAATGACCTGGGCATTTGCGTGCGGCGTCACTCATGAGTTGCAGGCCAGCCCTCATCTAGGGGTGAGCCCGAGGTAGGTGTCCTCGGGGCACGGGAAAGACACGTAATCGCGATCTCACCGTGAACCTGCCATGCTTCAGCCTACCGCTACTAGCACCAGTAGAGATCTCGAATCAATATTTGTGAAGAAGAAAGCTTCGCATCATAACCCCCCAAAACAAGGGGGGCAACAACCGAAATAACCCAGGGTCGGGTGGGTGGGAAAATTTAATAAGCTGCTTGGAAAATGCGTTGTGGAGTCTTGATCGGGTCCTCCTTACTAACCAAATTCCAAGCGTCTATCTCCCATTCAAATGTTCAGTGTTGTCATCGCACCTGCGTGTTGATAAAGCAAAGAGTGACCTCGCAACTCCAGCTACTTTTCACTTTGGTTTGGTACGCCTTTCTCACTCCGTCATTTGAATACAAATCTTTCTGCATCTGGCGTCGTTCTTCTTTGAAAGCCGCTCGCTTCTTAGATGTTTTCTGCTTGTCCGTTCAATCCTTACTACTGGCGGACCCTCTTTACTAATGTGACGATCGGTCCGAAGTCCGTGCCTCATTCACCTCCTTGCTGCAAATCTTGTTGCATGTCAAGCTGAGATAAAATTCAATCTTACTTGTTCTTTAATCTCTAGTTACCGTTGGGGAAGTTGACCCACTTTTCTCCTCCAATTGTCTCCGGCTCTCTGTGTCAAATGACCTGGGCATTTGCGTGCGGCGTCACTCATGAGTTGCAGGCCAGCCCTCATCTAGGGGTGAGCCCGAGGTAGGTGTCCTCGGGGCACGGGAAAGACACGTAATCGCGATCTCACCGTGAACCTGCCATGCTTCAGCCTACCGCTACTAGCACCAGTAGAGATCTCGAATCAATATTTGTGAAGAAGAAAGCTTCGCATCATAACCCCCCTCGGCAACTAAGACTCCTCGAACACTCCAGCGTGGTTCCAGTGGCAGACCATGCTTGAGTAATTTGCTCCCATGAGCTTTCCTTGCTTGCATGATGAAGGAAACAGCCTCAAAAACTGCCTGAGGTAGAACATCCTGTGCCTGCGGCCAACCTTACCCTTAACCTTTCGTGAGGGGGGAGGTTGCAGTTCCATAATGCAGCGCGATACAATCGTACACAGGATGCTCACCCAAAAGAAGAGCAAGGCTGTAGTTTCTTCCGTAGCCCGATCCTCATCTGCAAGAAAAGAGAGAGAAATGATACAATGCATGGTTAGCGTTCGCTTGCACTCAGGTTGATCACTCCACTTGTACCTCAAATACCCAAGGGTGCATCTCATCTTCAAATTTTTAACCTTCTTCCTATTTCCTTCTTCTGTCGATAAAAGCTAGAAGGTCGCTGTGGGTACCTAGTTTTTGTGTGCCTGCATCGTAGTTCCCCCCCCCATAGACACCCTTAAGCTGTAATCTTCCATATCCATCTTGCAGGATAGGCCGGTCCCTTGCCTCGCCGACTCCAAAAACTCCCTGAATACTCCGTTGTAGTCCGTCATCCAAGCTGCCGCAAAGATTGTTTTGACTAGCATTGGACTTGAATCTCTGCCTCAACTCTTCCAGGCGTCCCATCAAGTCATCGAATCACGGCAGAACACAACATCCCATCCTGATTTGTTCACGCTGCCTTAATCTTCCTTCCTCCCGAAGTAGTGCCCGAACCCGCCGCCCCGCCCAAGGACGTTTATCTGGACAGCAATGTTTCTAACTGTCACGACGTGACGAACCGTACATCCCCGTGAAGGAGGAAGATGTGGGTAGTGTAGACTGGATCATTCCTCATTAACAACTGGAAGCATGGCATTCTCCTTTCGTCATAATCACACACCCCCCCCCCGGAAAACAAATTGTATCAGAGTGGCTACGTAGTTTGACAGACGCATGGCGCAGTGTCATGAAAGAAGCCACATGTGCCGCCCCGCTCGCTCCTTCGGTACTTGGCTCCTCAGCATTAGTAGTGGGTGAACACTACCGACTGCTGGGATATGCCCATCTCCTATCTTCCCATCTATCCTGCCTGCGTAGCCACACGCGCTGAAATATGTGAATATGATCAAACCCTCCTCCCGCCAAACCTAACTACAGACCTGCGTTCTTCTGTCACTCTTGAGGGCGCCGACGAAAGAATTACAGAACAGCGTATGTCATCCACACACATGGACGGAGGGAGTCACGAAGCGATCCAAACAGGCAAGCCCTGGGGATGTCCGATGTCATCCGATTTCATAGGGCACACCTTCAACTGAACTAGCATCCACCACCGACAATTGTTATGGGCGTCTCTCCACAATAGCATACCTCACAGTGCCGCCGCTGGGAGGTTGCAGATGAAGCAAGCGTGGATGGAGTTGTATCTCTTGTAGATGGCATTAGAAGAGGATGCATTTCCGTAGCAAGTCATGCCACACAATGTGGTAGCAGAGGAAAGGTTACAAATGAAAGGAGTGTGGTGGAGTGTATCGCAAATGAAAGGAGTGTGGTGGAGTGTATCGCCCGAGTGCACACCTTGAGTCTACCGCTGGCTTTTGAAGCAGACGAAACTCCGTAGCAAGTCATGACACACAACTCCAAGCTGTGTGTCAGCCTTCGCTTCCTCATCGCGTCGCAGCATGCACAACATATCGCTGTTCCAAACAGCATGCGATCACTGGAGATGTAGCGGAATACTTGACTGAGTACCTGCCCTACCTCACCACTGACACCAAGAGACCATAGTAGCTTCGGCATTTAGTCAGTCGTCCACAAGCTTCTCCATTGTGCAAGAGCTTCCGTCCAGGTCTGACGTCCCCATAAGAGTAATCGTCAGCATCCACTGTTTCCTAAGATGTCAACTCAAAACAGGACTGGTCCCAATATGTTCCGAATAACAGTAGTTTATGGACATCCCAGAATAAGACGTCTAATCAACTACTGACGAGGATCTTATTGCGTCACCCAAACACCGCAGGTGACTCCCCCCCGGTATCCCAACTAACACCTAACCTCGGCTGTCATACACTCATACATTGCTCCCGTTGATCGTTGAGATAGTGCTATCTCCGTTCTAGATAAACCATGCAGTTCCAAACCGCATGATGTCATCGGAGATTCATCGCAATAATCAGTTCCATACACAAGAAGAAGGCCCGCTACTAGCTTTAGGGCGGTAGTGAGACCCCGAAGAAGATGGACCTTTCATCATCTTGTATACGAAAGCACATGGTAGACTTGTATCAAAGAAGCAGCAAGTAACTGTGTAGTATGCACATGTCCGTCAGCAGCATCTTCCCCCGAAGATAGGTAAGCAGGCGTAGGCAACCCTCTCACTATGTGACCGGGTTGTTGCTTCCGTGGAGGACAGATTGGTAGGGCAACTGCTGAAGAACTCGTTGGCATATGCATAAGACGTATTGGAAGGGTAGCATGCGTAGCAGCACATGTGGCACCGATGGTCCCAGTAGGAAGGACAGAGCCTCGGTCTCCCATCGATACAACATCCATCATCCCGTCCCCTCATCAGTAAAAGATATCTCAGCATATCTTCCACAAAGGATAGTCCGATACAAGCTGTACCTAATATTCAGCTTGGCTAGAGAACCATCCACCAATGACTAACACTCCAGCTCGATGGGGAACTTCCACAGACGATGCCCCCCTAGCGGCATCTGGTCTCCACCAAAATTATGAAATACGTATTTGACTGATTGAAGAACACGTCCGTCTTCTACCACACATCGATCGATACACATCCATCATCCGTCCCCCATCAGCAAAAGTTGATGGTGGAACACCCCCAGCATAGCAAATTGCTAGAAGGCGTTCACGTCCTTCACCAACCTACCCCCCCCGGAAAATAATAATATCCGTAGAGTAGACGTCCCCTGCCCATGCCGATCGAAATCGAGCAGAGAAGAGCTGCTGGAGGGGTCCTACGCGTCAGGAACCCCCCCGGACCAATACGCACCATGTGCGACAACAATATTATACACTCCAACCCACCATCCGCATCATCGTATGAGAGTTGTGAGGGTGGGAGGGGGAAAAAGACATACAAAACCCGTGAACGTTGACTCTCAAAGACGTTCACCAAACTTTAAAAATTTAATAAGCTGCTTGGAAAATGCGTTGTGGAGTCTTGATCGGGTCCTCCTTACTAACCAAATTCCAAGCGTCTATCTCCCATTCAAATGTTCAGTGTTGTCATCGCACCTGCGTGTTGATAAAGCAAAGAGTGACCTCGCAACTCCAGCTACTTTTCACTTTGGTTTGGTACGCCTTTCTCACTCCGTCATTTGAATACAAATCTTTCTGCATCTGGCGTCGTTCTTCTTTGAAAGCCGCTCGCTTCTTAGATGTTTTCTGCTTGTCCGTTCAATCCTTACTACTGGCGGACCCTCTTTACTAATGTGACGATCGGTCGATGTGACGCTAACTAAATGTTCTAGCTTTTGGCCGAACAGGGTGTCACATCTTGGCGCGCTCGCCTGATTACAAAAATTCTCGAGAAAGATGATTACGCGAGTACCGGGAACTGTAAATTTTAAAGTAGACCAGAGCTAGTATCAACTGTCTTTCTATGAATTGAATTCCAGCATTCACTGCATCTTGACGGTACTTTTTCTGGGCTACCCATTATGTGTTGGCCTAACAATGACGCAAAACTCAACAGCTATAGTGTCATGTCCTGTTCACTGTCTGTGAGGAGAGAGCGAAGTCCAGACGGGGAGGCTTGCACGTGCGTGACCAACACTGAGTTCTTGACGAATGCAAACCACCAAGCCACAAAATTTTTGCGTATTGCTGTGAGCAGCAAGCAACAGCAAGAATAGAGTAGTTGTAGTAGTTTAATTAACTGCGCTCGTGGCAACGCGACTCCTCACCATGGCAAGCAGCCTTGTGCCACCGCACCGCTTCGCGGCAGATGCACTTTCCCTTCCTGAAATGAGACAAGACAACGAAGCCGACGTCCAGCATATGCTTGCAGCCAATCCACCCACCGGCACCACCGTTGCAACCGGAGCGGTTGCGCTCAGAATTGTACGCAGCCATCCTGCTCATTGCGTAGGAGCCTCCTTCGGAAACCTTGTAAAAATCTACTGGAACTTCAACTTCACCCAAGTATGCTCCTTTGGACACCCGCTGGATGGCAGGACCATCAGTATTGAGCATGAAATCACCAATGAAGGCGCCGTAAATATCATCTGTGCTGAGGAAGCCGACTTTGATGTTAGAAGTGAGATTCCTGTCTATCCACCCGACGAGACCTGCGCTTTGCTCCAGGCCAGCCCGACTAAGAAAAGGCTCGATCCGCCTCCCAACACCCGCTCTGAAAAGCTGTCCCTTCGGTTCCGGAAGATGTTCCCCATTCCTCATTCGGGAGCCTCCCAACTACTGAAGTACAAGAACGGCATCACTCCAAGGGAATACTTTTTGGATATTTACTCCACGCTCGACACCGATGATAAGAAGAAGGAGTGGAAAACTGTGACAGAGCACTTCCAAGTGTTAGCTATGGCAGAAACAGCGGGCGGAGACACTTCGGTGGCGGACTTGACCAGCCCTCCAGCGCTGGTTAGATCGGACAACATCATCGGAAGGTGCATCAACAATGGACTTTACGAAGTACTACCCGAGAGGAGAGATGGGGGGACCGCACCGGCTGGTTTTGCAACTTCTTGTTGTATGGCTCCGTCCCTGAACGCTTCACCAAGAAGAAAATTGCCGATTCTGCATCTGGTGAAAGTCAAGGGGTACAATATACCCCGAAAGAAGCGGCTGAGCTCAATAAATTCAGGACCTACCTACCTACCACTGAGAAGGCACATTTCAATATCCTTCGCATGCTAATGGTCGCCAAGGGCCAAGGCGATTTTCCCCCCCGAGCATAAGTTCCTCTCACATTTGGAGTTGATGAGATCTGAATGGGACAATTTTTCTGACACCATCGACAATTGTGTGCTAGGTGGTACGTCTCTGCATAAGTCCAAGGGTATCATTATCTTGGAAGCCTTCACTATCAAGCTCAACCAATACTGGAGGCAACTCGACGACGGTACAGCACGACCTTACCTCGAATCACCATCAGTGCTCTTCGAAGCTATGGCAAACAGTGGGCATTGGGTCCCCCTTCTCACGCAATCATACGTGGCGAGGCTCGGTTTGCATGATTTTAATGGCATCACTGGTGACTATTGGTTGGAGAGCTTGTTGGAAGATGGATCCACGGGGGTCCGGCGTGCAACAGGAGGAGATGGAGATGCTGGGTCTTCCAATTTGGGTGGTGGCGAACCTTTCTCCCCCCCAACCTTGGAAACAACCTACCTGCGGACATCGGTCAACCACGTCAAAGTACCACAGTAAAGAACGAGGAGTACAACGATGCTCTGTTTGGTGAGTTCCGCCGGCGTAAGCATGACAATAAGGAAATCCCCATTCGTGCATTCAAGCAGCAGGCCATTGCGAACAAACCATTGCCTCCTTCCAAGTTCGGTGCGGATTCCATGTGTCTGGCGTGGCATGTGAAAGGGATGTGCAACGCAAATTGTCGACAGTCTGCCGACCACCGCACTTACAGTCCTTCGGAGTACGCACCTCTCGTGTCGTGGTGCCAAGAGTGCTACCCTGCGGGTGCCTAGGATGGAGGCGGGGAGGAAACTCCAAAGTGTAGCGGTGATAAGCTAAATACATTACTACCGGTACCATTATCTCCTGACGCCATCCAAACCTCTTCAAGCACCCAACAACCCTCCACAAATCAAACCACCACCTCCTCCCAGTCGAAGGAAAAGCGCTCGCTACCAGACGCATCTCTCCCGTCGCCCAAGCGTGCAGCTGCTGTTCTCCCTAGTTGTGACGATACTGCACAGGCTGAGTTAGGTAAGTTGGTTGATGAGAGTGTTAAATTGCTTGAAAAGGTCGGATGGCGCACCTTTGTCAACTCGCGTCGGCGAGGCGGGGACTTATCCTCTCTCAACAACGTCAACCACCCTGCTCAACGCTTGCTGAAGCACCTCAAACATAGAGGTGCGCCAGTCAAGTTTACAACTCCCCCTTGGACAAGACAACAAATACACGACGCCATCAGTCGTGGCCCCCATCAGTCTTGCAAGGATTACATCGATTTTCTGGATGAAGAATTTGTGGATATGATTAAGAAAGGCCAATGGGTCATCCTACCCGCTTCTGTTGCCCTCAAGCTTCCTGGCCTCCGAGTATCTCCCCCTGGTGTTGTCCCGCAGCGTGATAGGCGACCTCGGTGGATATGTGATTACAGTTGGTCGCTAGTAAATGCCGAGACGATTCGGCTTGCACCCAAGGATGCGATGCAGTTTGGCAACTGTCTGGATCGAGTACTGCGAGAGATTCTGTTGGCCGACCCCAAGTATGGCCCGGTACTGCTGAATAAGACTGATCTGAGTGATGGTTTTTACCGCATGTGTCTAAATCCTGACGACATCCCAAAACTTGGTGTCATTTATCCCTCTAGGCCGGGACAACACGAAGCGCTGGTGGCTCTTCCGCTTGTCCTCCCTGACACAGGAAATGATATTTCGTGTATTTACGGATTCTTACAGTTATGGTATGTTAGGGGTAACATACGGTCTATGTAGATAGAGATTGCGTTAGGAGCGATTCCATCGTTCTTCTCACAATAAAGGAAAGAAAAATAAACATAAAGACGTCGTTTGTCGACAACGTGCTGTCTTCTCCGTAGAAGAACACAACCTGCTATTACTACGCAACTCTCTTGTCCTGTATCATCTACAGTGATTTAGAGATTAACAGGTATCGTTTGTTCTGTCTTTCAACCAATTTGGCTGATTTACTGAGCACCGGTACTTCATCGAGTAAGCAAAGTGAGCAACGCTGTTCCTTTCTACTCGTCTGTTATTGTCGTCGCCAACCCGGACGACCGGGAGTTTGGAAAAAGATCTACCCATCTAGTCAACTATATGAGTAGATAGAGCTTCACGAGTGAGCCATTAAACCGGCCACAGACCTGTCGCGGACGTGAATCCACCCTAGAGGAACGATCCTCAACTGTAACTTATCAACTATGAGGGCTCTAATCACTAACGTAGTGTTATTGCTGCTCTTGTTGACAGTTCAAAACCTAGTTGCAGTCTCATCATCATCATCCCCCGTCCTACCTGTCGTCGAATTAGATACAACGATGTCGTCTTATTCACCGAACAAGGAGATCCTACGGAAGAGATTTATTCACCTCAAGAATGAGTGGTTTCAACGCCACACTTACATTCTCAGCGTCTTCGTAAAAGAAGGTATCAAGAGTTGGTACGATTACGTCGCTTTCATTGAGAATCTGGACGAAGTTAACTCTGTTAAGAGTCGGAACGACTCATATCAAGATGACGATGATGGGAATTGTGGTGGTGATGCCAGTGCCATCAGCTACTTCTGGAAGAAACGGATGATCCATAGCTTATCGTATGTCAATGAATTGCAAATCGAGCATGGACCACTCAATACTGGATTGGTGGATATTCAAAGTCATGGTTACATCGAATTCTGCAACTATTGCGATGCCAACCCCCCATTCCAATCGTTTTCGAACAGCCTTGCACGCGAACACGCTGTCAAGTTCAGGCTACTTGAACTCGAAGAGCGCAAGGCACACGCAGAGGTTCTTTCCGCGGAGGCTGAAGCAGACATATTGCGGGATAGGGCCTATGGCGGTAGCAGTGTGATGACAAATCCTGATCGTGAAGGAACAATTTCGAAGGCATCTGGTTCTCGGCATTCGCTCAAAGACAATTCCAGATTCCTTGGTACGATCGATGGTGGGGATAACTTTAGTTTGGATGGGGATAACCTTAGTTTGGGCAGCAATTCAGTGGATAATCACCCAACCACTATGGGTAATCTTTCTTCTGGCTTCACCGGCATTCCATTTGGTCCGCTGAATTTTGGATCTACCAGCGGTTCGCATTCACACCACTCACAACGCTCCTCTGGTTTGCATGGGCAGTCTCATCACAGCCCCTCCTCTTCGTCTTCATCACACAAGAAGAAGAAGAAGAAGCCCTATGGTGGCGGTGGTGGTGGTGGTGGCAGCAGTGGTGGAAGCAGCAGCAGCAGCCGCGGCAGCAACAGTGGAAGCAGTATTCCGTCCCAAATCAGTGCTAGTGGATCCGGCGGGTCTGGGGGAGGTAACGGTCGCTATGCTGGAGTCTACAAGAAGTCCGATCCTAGAGTTAGATTGAAGTTTGATTATCATGATGTCATGTCTGCCAATGGTGAAGTTGTCAGTCTACTTGTACCGTCAGTCCAGGATTCGTCTCCCGTTCCCTACAATATTGCATGTACTGGCTCCAAAGTTCTTGATAATTGGCAAAACACTCACGAGACTAGCCCTACTGATGGCGACGGTGTTTCCGAGATGTCTGCAGATGGGGAGGCTATTCGCTACCATGTTCATTCCACTGAGGTTTCTCATGATGAAGATAGCTCTGAGGCCCTCTCTGATGACACGTCCACTGATGATGACTTCCGTGAGCCAGATGCAGGTGATGACAATGCCACTTACCGTGTGTCAAGGAGTAAGCATCACACTAGGAAGGGTGATCTTGCAGACAGAGGCGCTAATGGAGGTGTCCAAGGTGATAGTCTTCGCGTTATCAACGTGATTCCCAATCTCCACGTTGATCTTTCCGGCCTCGACAACCATACCTTGGCTAAGACGCCGATTGGCACTTGCGGTGGTGTTGTTTTGACTCAGCGAGGTCCTGTTATTGCGGTCTTTCATCGGTACGCTCTATTGGGGAGAGGACGCAGTATTCACTCGAGCATCCAACTTGAAGCTTATGGGAATACAGTCGATGATAGATCTATTGCTTTTGGTGGTGGACAGTGCATTGAGACTGAGGACGGTTACCGCATTCCTTTGGATATTCAAGATGGCCTTGCCTATCTCAACATCCGTCCATTCACCAACGATGAACTCGAGCATTTGCCACAAGTTGTCATGACTGCTGACACGGCTTGGAGACCTACAGTTCACGACTCTGTCATCTCTGACGATCCTACTTGGTATGAGCGTCAACCTAACGAGCCTCTTCCCAACGCTGAGAACTTCAATGCTGTTGGCGAGTTTCTTCACCGCGATGCGAATGTCACCGCATCCTCCCATCACTCCGATCCAGAATCTCCATTCCCCTTCTATGAAGCTCCATCTGCCTCTGATCTCATCTCCGTCGAGGAAGATATTATTCCCTCAGTCAACGTCAACGAACATTTTGGATTTCCATCTATGATTCCTGGACTCCTACGTGATGTCGAGAAATATGGGGAGCTTCTTACTGGGCAGGTGGTTGGTGTACATGAGACTCGTGCGCACGCTCGTGATTATGATGCTCTTCGTCCATTCTTCCTCAATGCACCCCGTGAGGTTGTTGTGCACACAATGCGGTCTACTACCCAGTGGTATAATTCCATCCCGCAAGCTAGTCGTCTTTATGACATGCGCAAGGCTCATTTTCCTGCTTGCAACATCTTTCGCCGCCACGAGGCTGTCGGTACAGACACGGTCTTCTTTGATATTGAAGCATGGGGAGGGTATCGCTGCTGTCAATTCTATATAGGTCGACGTAGCTACTACATGTCTGCTCATGGGATGCTTACGGATGGTCAATTTGCTGGGAGCCTTGAGGATGAAATTCGGTACCGTGGAGCAATGGATCTGCTCATCCCTGACAGGGCTAAGGCTGAAATTAGTGCAAGGGTCATGGAACTTCTTCGTGCCTTCCAGATTAAAGACTGGCAGTCCGAACCGCATCATCAAAATCAAAATATTGCAGAGCGGTACATCCAAGAACTTAAGAAGTATTGCAATTGGGTCCTGAATACCTCCGGCGCTCCTCCAGAATCCATCTTTTTCATCATCAAGTATGCTATGTTCATCCACAATCGCACGGCGAGGGAAAACTTGGGTTGGAGGACTCCTCATGAAGCCTTGACTGGGCAAACGCCTGACATTAGCATGCTTCTTTGCTTTCGTTTCTGGCAGGTGGTGTATATCAAGAACTACAGAGACATGGGAACTGGTTTTCCTTCGGAATCTAACGAGATCCTTTGCCATTTCTTGGGATACTCTGAGACCGTTGGTCACAGTATGACGTTCATGGTATACAACCCCGAGACCCATTCCATCCTTTATCGGTCGAGCATTCGAGCGGAGAACGAGAATGATATCAAGAAATCACCTATCCCACCTCATAACAATCCAGATCAGCGAGATACTCATCAGCAATGGCATGATGCCTTCCCAACTATTGAGGAGTTTGTGCCTTCTCCCGAGGATGCAACTGAGCCAGCAACAGTTCGTCCAGAAGTTCCAACAACTGCCACAAATCGTGATGGAACACCACTTCGTCGTAGTCCAAGATGGCGAGTCCAGTCCACCGACAAGGAAGCAACCTCTACTTCTTCCAATACTACTCCACACAGCCGTAGCCGCAGCCGTAATCGCAAGAAGAGTGATGAAGATGGGGGAGCAACCGCTGGGAAACCCAATCAGAACCAACCATCAGCTAAGCCATCCAACTTGAACCAGCTGAAATCTGATGAACTTGTGGGGAGGACTGTCCTTTTGAAAACTCGCGACGATGGGCAACGTTTCAGAGCTGAAATAGTCGGTATTCTTGAGGATTTCGAGGGGCAACGAGATAGCAACCCTGAGCTGATCAAATTCAAATGCCGTGTTGGGGATGCAAAGTTTGATGAGATTGTTGATTACAACGATATGCTGGGACTCATTGAGGAGCAAGTACAGAATGAGGATGGTACTTGGAGATTTAGGCAGATCAAGGGGCATACGAAGCCATGTAGGCGCAGTGATAAGCCCAAGATTCTGATCGAGTGGGAATCTGGGGAGGTGACGTTGGAACCTGTCTACAATATTGCAATCAAGGATAGATGGATTGTTGCTGAGTACGCCAGAGACAACAACCTTGTTGAGGAGTGGGATGAAATATGGCCAAGCTTGAGACTGCGCAACGCTGCCAAGAATGCGAAGAAACTAATTCGTATGATCAATGCCGCAAAGCGACTCTCCCACAAGTCAGCTCCTGTCTACATGTACGGGCATCGAGTTCCCCGCAATCACGATGAAGCTATGGAGTTGGATAGGATCAACAAGAACAACAAGTGGCTTAAGAGTGAAGAATTGGAGAAGGAGCAGCTGTTCCAGTACAAGACGTTCAAGGACTATGGCCATAGATCGAAGGGTAGACCTCCTGAAGGATACAAGAGAATCACTCTTCATTTTGTGTATGCGGTGAAGCATGACGGTCGATACAAGTCCCGAGTTGTTGCTGGAGGCCATCTCACCGATACACCCGTTGAAAGTGTCTACTCTGGTGTTGTTTCTCTCCGTGGGATTCGTTTCGTCATCTTTCTTGCAGAGCTAAATGGGCTACAAGTCTATCAGACGGATGTGGGAAATGCGTATCTCGAAGCATACACCAAGGAGAAGGTCTATGTTATTGCCGGTCCCGAATTCCAGAATCTTGAGGGGCATATCCTTGTTATTGTTAAGGCACTCTACGGACTCAAGAGTTCAGGTTTACGCTGGTATGAACGTTTTGCTGACGTCCTGAGAGAGATGGGTTTCGTTCAGTGTCCCGCAGAACCTGAGATTTGGATGCGAGCGCATCGTAAGGATGGTTCTATTATTTGGCCCAGTGACAACAAGGATGAAGGTGGCAATGGTTCTTCCGCTAGCTCCACAAGACCTTCAACTACCTCCAAGTACCCAGTTCCCACCAATGATGGTTCGTATTACGAGTACATTGCGACTTACGTGGATGACTTGACTATCGCATCTAGGGACGCGATGAAGATTACGGAAACGCTAGAAAAGAAGTACAAGTTCGGATGGGCTGAGAGTCCCCCGTACTTTTGTGCTGCCACGGAGACCATTGCAGACTTGGCCAATACTCGGCTGACTGACCCCCACTACAGTCCAGCCGCACACAAGTTGGATGAGGTTGCAGCATCTGTCTCGGTGGATGCTTCACCACCACCTCCTTCTGTGCATCGATCCGACGACGCATCACCTCCCATCGCTGTGGAATGTCCTTCTGAAGCTGACCCGTCCTTACAAGGTTCCTCCCGCAAGCCATTGCAGTATGTGGACATCTTTGTGGACGACTTCATTTCAGCTGCCCAGCGGCCTTTCCTGCGACGAGTTAGACGGACCTTGATGCATGCCATTGATGATGTTTTTCGGCCTCTTTCAGATGGTGATTCGGAGTTTCGGCGGGAACCTGTCTCTATGAAGAAGCTGTTGAAGGGTGATTGTTCTTGGAGCACGTCCGCGCTCTGATGCAATGTTCCGCTATCTCCACCTCCAAGCAGAACCTATCACCAGAGACTTTGCCCGCAAAATGTTTTATGCGGAATACGCCCTCGTCCCAGGCCAGCTCGTGCCTTGTCATTAACCCACCCACTGCGTGTTTCCCGCCCTTTTATTCTCTGGTTGGCGTATGGCGGCCAATGGCTGGATATCGAATGGCAAACTACTACCAATCGGTAGCAGCCAGCCTGTAGACATCAATTACAGCCATTGGTGGCATCAAAGGGGGGTGACTTTTCTAGTAAAGATCTCCTTTTTTTGCCAATTACCCGACTAGATCACCTACTTCTAGCCTTACGGAAGGACCAAGCAACCTCTCCTCTCAGAAGTGGCCCAGCCACACGCTCAGCTAAACGAGATGCACGTATGTATGTAGGTCTTTCGGTTATTTCTGTGCTACGGTAAACTACGGGTCAAATGAGAACAGCAGATAAGAGTTTCATCGTCTAGTCTCACCCTACATAGGATCTTCTGTCATATCTGGGAGTCCTCTTCAGAGGGACTCTGCAGATATGCAGAGACCTCCCAAGTGACTCAGACACGTGTCTGGAGATCCTATGTAGGGTGGTCTATACTAGTCTTGCGCTCTGTGCAAGCAATAATTATATTTCATGTTAGTGTCACTACGTCATCTCCAAAGGCTTTATTCGACATTATTGAGTACCGTTACGTTTAGATTATATGCGCAAAGTGCAAAGTAAGGCCATTTACTCAACTCGGGTCTGGATGCATGCATGCAACGATCATGCATTTGACCAATGATCGCGCTCATTCAATGTCTCTTACTTCTCAACAGCAGCGAGCAAGGAAAGGCATTAATAATTTATATATATGTTAAGTAATAACCATGCAGCAACAGTATCGAACACAGCGTAGGCTTAAACCAAAGGTTTCAAGACAATACACCTCCAGCTTTTCCGGTATTGATTGGGGCTTTCGATCGTCTCAACAAGATAGCTCCACAGCCGTTGATGATCTTCTTCGTGACAGCTCTCGGCAAGAACTCACAAAAGATCAGCAAGATGCACTCATGTCATCGTTGGAACCAAAGGTTTCAAGACAATACACCTCCAGCTTTTCCGGTATTGATTGGGGCTTTCGATCGTCTCAACAAGATAGCTCCACAGCCGTTGATGATCTTCTTCATGACAGCTCTCGGCAAGAACTCACAAAAGATCAGCAAGATGCACTCATGTCATCGTTGGGTGAGGATAAGGAAGAATGGCGTAGGACAGTTATAAGTCAAAAAAGTAATGATGTCGCTTCGACAACTGAAACTGAAACTGAAACTGCACAGAAAAGTAAGAAGGGCGGTCATTCTACGCAGAATCGGCCGTCGATCTTGTCAGCTTTGAATTCATGGAGGGGTACGCTTCGTGAGATGCTTGCTCCATTAGAAAATGAACTTATGACGACCAATCTGGAGCAAAGCAATGCTGGGGCTGGGGAAGAAATCTGCCCTCGTCAGATGATTGCAGGTGCAGGTCCTCCTGCTACGCTCGTCACTCGTAGGTGCTCTTCTCAACTATATGAATCCGACGTAGATGATGATGGTTTCCTCAATTGGAAATGATACCCATCGATCGTGGAAATGAAACTGTTGTACTTTGAGCGTGGGGAGTGCTGTGTAATACCTCGTCTTTTATTTGAACTTTTATAGGATGAAAATCATTGTCTCGTGAGACTGCAAGCAAGAGGGGTTATGTAATGATTAATCTATGTAATAAAAAGATCCCAATATCTTTCGTCGCAATCTAAAAAACAGGAAAAGCAAATTTGACTGCCTTCCTCAAAAGATTGTGTTTTGGTTTCGTTGGTGTCTTAATCTTGAGGATGTCAACTCTGTCGTCGTTGATTTCAAATTCAATCGAAGACACAGTTGCTGCTGTGATGTTGGTAGCTGTGGCGTTATCAGAGCCAACTTCCACTTCTTCTTCATCATCTTCGTCCTCTGTGGAATCCATATTCACGTCGTCAATTCCTTTTGGATGTATCTTGTCATCAAGCTTTAGTAGCTCTGTAGCCATCAGCCTCGCATCCTCACTCGACCATGCGCTGACACAGCTATCTTTCAGTGTTGGACTGACACTATTACCGTCCATGAACACGTCCACAAATGCAGAGCCCAAGCCGTCAATTGCAGCCACACCTTGCACTGCCCCATTTACAATCACTCTTACTCCCTCCTTGAAACAATCAAAACGAAATGTTGTTCCTCTCACGGCTTGACCTCCAATGGCATTCACTCCATCCACAATCAATGACTCTAACGTAACTATATCGGAAGGTGCTCCGTCATATCGTGGCTTCACACTCTCCGCAATAGCTCCAGCAATCTTCTCAGCACCAGCGCTATATACCATTTCCAATACAAACGAAGTCATGGTCGATGTAGAGTCGAATGACCTTGCAGCGTCACGCAGGGATGCGTGCGAATCTGTACTTGATAGAACTTTGGGAGTGCTGTACATGGCAACAGCGTAGACCTTGATGACGGACTTCTTCCTCACGCCAGCACCGACAAGATACAATCCATTGTCGAGTATAGGAGCGAATTCGATTCCTGTTGCATAATCTTGAATGGGGCTCAGTTGAGACTCAACTTCTTCACGACTGAGACCTTCATCAGTTTCTTCTTCACCCGAAATTTGCTCAACTGTGCTCTCATCGTCTTCTAATTCATCCAGCTCAAGCAATGATGCAGCAATAGCCTCAGCTTCGGGGTTTGACCAGGTATCCATGCAATTACTCACAAGCGTAGGGCTCACAGCATTGTCGTCCAAGAAGACATCCACAAATGCACTTCCAATGTTAGCGAATTTGGCTGTACCTTGAACAGATCCATCGACAGTAACAGTCACTCCCTCCTGAGAGCAGTCAAAGCGGAAAGTTGTGCCTTTGGTAGCTCGTCCACCTTTGCTATTTACTCCCTCAACGATTAGTGACTCCAGAGTATCAATATCAGCAGCTGGACCATTATATCTGGGCTTCACGCTGTCAGCAATTGCGCCTCCAATCTTCTCAGCAGAAGCGCTGTACACCATTTCGAGCACAAACGATGTCAATGGAGTTGAAGCATTGAAGGTTCGAGCAGCAGTGCGAAGTGCAGTGGGAGTAGAAGCAGATTTGAGCACTGATGCAGAGCCGTAAAAAGCCACCGCATAGACCTTTACAACTGACTTCTTCCGCACACCGGCTCCAATCAGGTACAATCCTTCGTCAAGTTTAGGGTCGAAAACAATACTTGTAGCATATTCTTGAATGGGCTTCAGTTGAGCCTCGACGTCTCTCCGTATCGCTGCCTTATCTGGCTTATTTTCTGTCGATCCTTGCAAGTCAGCTCCTCCGACCAACGTTGATAGCTCGATCAGAGATTCTGCAGTAGACCTACTGTCGTCCGTCGACCATGCGCTGACACAGCTATCTTTTAGTGATGGACTGACGCTATTACCATCCATGAACACTTCTACAAATGCAGACCCCAAGCCATCAAACGCAGCCACACCTTGCTCAACTCCGTTCACACTCACACTTACTCCCTCCTTGTAACAATCAAAACGAAATGTTGTTCCTCTCACGGCTTGACCTCCAATGGCATTCACTCCATCCACAATCAATGACTCTAACGTAACTATATCGGAAGGTGCTCCATCATATCGTGGCTTCACACTCTCCGCAATAGCTCCAGCAATCTTCTCAGCACCAGCGCTATATACCATTTCCAATACAAACGAAGTCATCGTCGATGTAGAGTCGAATGACCTTGCAGCGTCAAGCAGGGATACATGCGTATTTGCACTTGATAGAACTTTGGGAGTGCTGTACATGGCAACAGCGTAGACCTTGATGACGGACTTCTTCCTCACGCCAGCACCGACAAGATACAATCCATTGTCGAGTATAGGAGCGAATTCGATTCCTGTTGCATAATCTTGAATGGGGCTCAGTTGCTCTTGAATAGATGCTAGCTTTGACTCTGTTGTTGTTGCATCGATATTACTCATGTTGTCCTCATTCAGTACAGATGAAGAATTATCAACGTGCCCCATTGTATGTGTGTTGTCGATAGGAAGACCCCAGCCGGGCTTATTGGAATTCGATACTCCTGCGGTCGTAAAATCCGAAACCATGTTTTTATACGCCGCAGAAAAGAGGAATACCCACGCTACAAGCATTAGAGTTGCTATGAACACCCTACCAAGACTGCGTCTCCATCGATTGCTTCTTGCTCTAAGCGAGGAACCAAGTGCAACAACAACGAAGCTCAATCCGAAGCTCAATCGAAGCAGGTAGTAAATTGGCCCGGTAATGAACGTCACTAGATTGCGTAGACTGGACATTTGTTGTGGTATCAATAGATGAACATTCTTACGCATTGTTCCGTACATTTGTCGCGGTATCAATCGATGAAGATTGTTGGAAATTTCTGCGTTTCTCTCAATAGTAAGACCCCAACCAGGCTTGTTGGAATTGGACACTTTTGCAGTTGTAACATCCGACGTCATGTGTTTGCATGCTGCAGAGAAGAGGAATACCCACGCTACAAGCATTAGAGTTGCTATGAACACCCTACCAAGACTCCTCCATCGATTGCTTCTTGCTCTCATCGAGATACCAAGTGCAACCACAACGAAGCTCAATCCGAAGCTCAATTGAAGCAGCTTATAAACTAGCGTGGCAAAGAACGGCACTAGCTCGCGTAGATTGAATAGATGTTTGAGTACCAATCGATGGGCACTCATGGAGAGATGTTTGAGTATCAACCGATGGGCATTCTTGGGTATTACCACGTTTGTTAGGCGTACAACATACTTCACCCAAATATTGAGCAGCGGTGCTACCAGCATCAGTCGTCCAGACATCTTTTTGAATCGTCTACCCCACCGATGCGGTATTTTGATCGCCATCTTGATCACTTCAATCATGACAGCGAGTCCAAATGACAGTTTCAACAGATTTTCCAGTATCAAGAGGAATGGAATTGCCACAACAACCTTTGGCACTTGTTCCACGAGAACCCAATGCGCAACCTTCGGTATGATTATCTCAGCACTAGTCACTGTTGACAAGAGCCTCGTCCACACATACATCAATGGGATCACCAGGAAGACCTTCGTCAAACTCTTACGAACATTGAAACCATCCGTGGATGGGATAAGATACACGTATGAATACACGTCAATATTCATTGTACCACGGAAGGCGTAGTACTCATCAAGACTTTTAAGACGTTGGCGCCTCTCATCAAGGAAGTAGACTGTCGATCCTAACGCCTTTCGATACGTCAAGGCAAAGTGTAATCTCGTTTGATACTCTGTGAGGGTATGGTACGTTTTGTACCCCCGAAGTGAATTTGGATTGGCAAATATACAATTCATCAAACCACGTGCAACCGTTGAAGACCAATCATGACAAAGAGGGTACGACACATCCAATCGTTTGCGTAGACGCCACTTCCCAATCGGTCCAGTATTGTGTAGTTGGACTCTCATCCCGACATGCTTGTAAAATTTCAAGTTATTCGGCTCAAAGTTGCAGAATGGGATCAGCGGGACAATATCATTGGTACAAGAGAATCTAGCGTGTCGGATCAGCCCTGCCCTTTCAAGGTGTTGATACGCGTACAGGAAGGATTCTCCTCCCACTCTTGGTGAAGCAAAGGTGTAAACTTGAAGTTCTTGGTTCTTCTTGTCATGTTGTTGTTGTTGCCTACTACTACTCTGACGTAATTTCGCTCCCAGGAAGAACCCAAACAGTGTCGCCAATGCTCCCCCCATCGAATGACCGGTAATGCAAATTTTATAATCACCATCACCATCTGGATCCAGCTCGTTGCCAATCTGTTGTATTTTCTCAAATATTTCATCCATTTTGGACCTTCGTGTATCCTTCCTCCTCCGCAATAAATACAAGGCAAAGCCAGAATGAAGATTCAGTGTCTCTGCTCTACCAGGATAGTACTCATCAACTAATGGATTGGGTATTTCCATCATGTCATACCTCAGATTCATCGACCAGTTGTGTGCATTGACCGTACCACGAAAGACAACTGTAATCTTCTTTTCTTCTCGTTGGACACAAATCCCGTAGACAACATCATTTTGAGTAAAGTCTGCCAACCAAACAACTTCCAAGTTACTCTCAATCAGATTTGACATGACGGAACCTTCCGTGAAATATTTGGGAGCCTTCTCCAGAGCTCGTTGTAATAAATTGTTCATACTGACATATTGATTTTCATTTCCTTCGACACCATCATCATCATCATCATCACCCATACTGAAATCAAAGTTGGGAGCTTTGCCACCATTCAGCTTCACAGCAAGCCTCACTTTAAATATTGCTCGCTTCCATCGATACTTTGCCACCTGTCTTCTCAGATAATGTATCATTTGCTCTTCATTTGGATTCTGGGTAGTACCAACGACTCTGTCACCACCACCACCACCACCGCCATTATTATTGATGATAAATGATGATTGTAATCTCGATGTCATTCTCATCACATTCATAGCCCGCTTCCAGCGTGCACTTGACGCCTTCTTCCTCATACTAGCAATCAAATCTTGTGTATTGGAATCTAGTTGACTTACACGAGATTGTTCAATCCATTGTCGGAATTCTTTCATGACTGATTCTTCGTACTCTCGATGATGAAGGGTGTTGGCGGCTTGGTAATAGTAGTAATCGTTTGTTGTGTTGGTGTTGTTGGTGGTGTGCTCCTTGTCGTAGTCTTCTAATTCGTCAATGACTATACGAATGATTGATCCAGCAGTAAGCGCGTTGTTGCTGTTATTGGATAGATCACAACTCGGCTGATGATGTTGCTGCTGCTGCTGCTGTTGTTGCCATGACTGTTGTTGTTGTTGTAAAGATGATGACATCATCGACACCATCGAATGCATGGATGATCCTCCCAAAGATGAAAATGAACAAATCCTACCAGGACGACGACGACACGACGACGACGACCAATTACTACTACTACTACTACTAGTATTGCAATCAATCTCTTCCATTTTGACACGAGTATGCCCCATACGACAAGTTTCACGAAGATGTGCGTACATGTAGACTAGCATGGAGATGCTTAGAAAGTATTGTCCCTCGGTGAGTATGTCCATTTTGTCGTCGTTATTGTTGTAGGATGCATTGCTGTTGCTGTGAATGGTTGTTGTTGCTGTTGTTGACGACGATGCAGCATTGCTTTCTGCTGCTGCGGTGGCGACTGTATTCGTGGCAGTATTGATGTTGCTAGTGTTGACGTTGGCAGTAAAAGAAGAAGAAGAAGTCGTCATGATGTTGTTGTCACCATCACCTCCTCCACTAATCTCTCCCGAAGCTCTTCCTCCATTATCATTCACCATAACATTGCAGCTGCTCTCCCCATAATCTCCCTCAATCAATCCCACTACTCCAATATTATCATCACCTTTTTTCATTATTTTTTCCACCCCTTCTTCCCCCACCACCATCATTGGAAGTATCAAACCATGTTGTCGTTCATTCGTTATTATTGCCTCCCTGGTGGTGGTTGGTGAGAGTTCTCCTACTTCTTTCATCGAAATTATTCTCTCTTCTTGATGATGATGATCCAACAACGACCCTTCATCATCCTCCACAAGTCCAACATAATTCATTGCATCCTCTTCATCATCATTGCCGCTGCCTTCGGATGATGATACTGAGGAGTTTGAAGATTGTACCTCTATTATTCGTTCCTGACCAATATCATCATTCGTTGTTGTTGTTGAAGTAGTGTCAACAACAACATCATCATCATGATGTGTCACTTTGTTACTCCCCTCCCGACGATGATCAATGTCATTCCACCGTTCCAACCCATTATCAACATTATCAACATCGGCCAATTGTGAATCACTACAATTCCTTACAGGTAACGTATCCTCGTCACTACAGTCCGCAGTCATCGTTGTTACTGCTGCTGTTCGTATCTGTTGTAGAATTGATAATTCCTTCCAATCATAACTAGCTGTAGAATCATCCTCATCATCATCATGTTGTTGTTCATTCTCAGTGTGACGTTTATTAAAATTGGCCTCTTGTAATGTAGTAAATTGCTGTAGAGTAACCTGCTGCTCCTGCTGTTGCTGTTGCTGATGTGTCTCTATTGCATCAGCAGTAGTAGTAGTAACATCCACCATTTTGAATTCACCCCCCTTGGAGGATAATTGTTCTTCTTCCTTCTTTACCACGCCATTATTTCGATTGACGACAACTCCATCATCAATACTACCAACATCATCTTCAACAACAATTGCGTCACCAATTGCATTATTATTATTATTTATCGACTCGATCTGCACAATATCACCACTTGTTGTTGGCTCGTTGACCCCATGATTCTCCACAGTATTCTTCTCGTCTGTACAATAATATGTCTCATCGGCCTTTGCATCACCACCATTAGCGCCATTAGTTTTAACAGTAATTTTAGCATCATCATTGGCGCCGGTAGTGGTGGAGGCAATCAAGGCAGCAGCAGCCTCCCGCCTCATACATTTCAACCGTCTCGATAATTTTAAATCCATTTGATATTCCAATTGGGATGGTAATTCGTGCACACTGTTTCGTCGTTGTCGTTTAGCTATACTAGCCTTATTAGTATTATTATTGGTGGTGAGGAGAAGTGATAGGTGGTGTTGGCAGTGACGAGAATAGTACAAGAGTGATGTAATGTCAAATGATGCTCGTCGATGCTGATGATGATGATGTGTACTAGTAGTATTTGTCATGTTGAATAATTTTATCTATCGTGTTTGATTGGAGTAGTTGAAGCGCGCGGAATTATATATGTGAATGGTGCAATTCTAGAAATTGACGGAAGACTGTGCGTTCTTTCTTTCTATAGTAGTAGTAACAATAATATAGCAGAGGAGTGTCGTTTTATGACAGACTATTTTTTGGTTTCAGCAGCAGCGTAAGTGAAAGTAGCGGTGGATCATTTCTTGGATGACCACCACGGGCTTTTTTTTTTAGAACGGGTGTTGTTTTACAAACTTCTTGGACAACACCACCACCAACCACACCCTTTCGAAAGTAGAGACCAACCGTTGCACACACAAGCTATATAACTCAGCTCTGGAAGTAGGACTATGATGTTGTAACAGTAGGACGAACGAACGTGGACATGCCATGCATGGTGAGTACATACAACATGATGAACTCAGCCCTCCCGTCATGCGAAGGTGGGCGGGCAGGAAGAGTGACGTATCTCATGAAAGTGGCGGGAGACAGCTTAGCTTGCTGACGTGTCTACATACCTGTCTCACTTCAACTTCAATATCGTTTCATTTTATTTAGGCTATGTAAGTGTCGCTATGACAAGTCAAGTTCAAAAAACACCTAGGAGTACACCATTCATTCCATTTCGGAGCATTCCTGCATTGGTGGTATGTATTATGCACTGGCATTGAGCAAATTTAGAATGTATAATATACATTGAGCAAATTTATATAGTATGTAATAGTGACTGAACAAATTTAGTAATTTGCACGTGCTTGATGCGTCGGAGAGAATGATAAGCACTCCTACCTATGTATTTGTATTTAGACTCTGAGGAAGAAGGACTCGAACTCGAGCTAAGTAGCTCAAGCAGGCAGAGGACAACGAGAAATGGATGACGTTCTTAGAGTAGCCAGACGCATCGCATTTGCATTGTGATAATGCCCGTGAACTGTATTATTGCTTTATCCTTCCGAGTGTACACTGGGACTATAAGTATTCATCTCGGGTAGGTATCTACTTAGAGTATCAAGCCAATTGGAGTGAGTTTGGATGGTGCCGACAGGCTGAAAACTATGCAACACTCAAAGTTTACATTCTACTCTAGAGGCTAGGGCAGACCATCTCGCTCGAGGTCCGCTAATCCAAGCTATGTAGCGGAGAGGAGGTGAGAGGGCAATGCATTCTTAAGCAGACACTCATTTACATGCAAATTGTCAAAATGTATGGTATCTTGTTTCGAATCTCCAAGTACATACTTTTAGAGCAAATGATTGATATAATAATGGGTCGTGCAGCATGACAGCACTCAAACTGGCATGTAGCTTGATTCGGAACTCGGAACTGCTCAACTTTTAGCTTGTTGGTAATAAAATAATTATCTATCTATCTAACTATCTAGCTTATTGGAGCGAATGCAATCCTGAAAGGATAATACGATCATAAGAGGTCGCGGCACACTACAGGTCTCGCATCTACCGAAAGCATTCAGACGGTTGATTGGGATAAAGAAGAGTTGGTAAATAGTGTGGAATGGTTGTCAAATAAATGTGTACATTTAAAAGTGATTTGTGGTACTAGTATGTACGATTATGGTACTTGAAGGTATGTAGAGGGAATGTCTTCTACAGTCTCAGCACCCTACATACACTAAAGTACATAATCATAGATACGACCAACACAAAGTACATGTTTCTGCCCCTCCTATCATACATTCCAAACGTTCCTGCCTTCCCTGGTGCTGAGCAGAGTAAACCGAGACCTGTAGTGTGGGTCGCGGCTTCGCTTATGCAAACTTTAAAGGGTAGATAATTATTTGGTAAGGGATACTGCATGACGACTACATATACTTCTTACTTGTCAGCGGTCACATACAGCAAATGTATTATTATTATTATTATTTTTTTATAATAATTGCTTGCTCTGTGCACTTCTGAGCTCAAGATGATGAGACTCTTGTCTCTGGGCTGTTCTCATTTGACCATGACGTACATCTCGTTTAGCTACAGTCATCTTCAGAGTTCGCCAACAAATAAAGGGTAGCCCATGAAAAAGTACGGTCAGCTCAGAGACACAGTGATTGCTAGAATAATTTAATTCATAGAGAGTCAATTGATACGTCTGCTACTGCTAGCTCTGGTCTACTTTTATTCTGGGCAATTTTGCTATTATTTCAACACCTATGCTCCTATCCTATACTCAGCTCTCACCTCACGGAAACTTGGCAAAGCATTGACTGGACTATTCGATCGCGACTGTATCTCCTTCAAAGATACCGCCGCCGCCTTTTGTAACAACTTGACAGTTTCCATCTCAGCATCATTCAGGAGGGCGTATTCCAGAGGACTCATTTCGTGAAGGTCTTCCATTGTAGCTGCATGGGGACACACTGACAGCAAGTAGCGGATAGACCTATGATTTGGTGTTGCTCATGAAGGGGTCTTGTTGTTAGAATCGTCCGCAAACATCTCACAAGAAGTGTCACAAGCAAGATGTAATGGAGTCTTTCCATTTTCGTCCGGCTAGATGCATGCAGCCGGCCACGAATGGGCGAGGAGCTTGACCAGATCCGGTGACGCTCCTAGACCAGCAGCCACGTGAAGGGGAGTCCTACCAAGGCAATCGGTGGCAGATGGGAGATTGGGACAACACACGATCATCTTGGCGACAACGGTCAGGGGTGCATCGAATCTCGCTACAGCATGAAGTAGAGTCATTTCGTGGAACTCTTCACATCCAGCGATGTCCTCGCATAGAGTTCGGAATATTGTGGGGCTAGAAAGAGCAAGTTTCTCAAAGCTATGCCAATCTTTCGACTCGATGATGCTAAGGAGAAGTACTATCGATGTCATTGCTATGGAGCTGGTCATGTTGTTGTTATCGTTGCTTGATGTACTCAGTTGTTGTGTACGCTGCTTGGAGATGCTGCTTGGAGTATTCTGTTTGTTTTATGAAGGGTTGGAATGCTCTATCGTATGTATTATTGATGCAGAGTGTGTATAAGAATTCAAGAGCCCGGGAATTCAATTCGATCTTACATACTTGGACACGAGTGAGTTCAAGTTTCCTTTAAGTACAGTGAACCTCCGCGAACCTAACCCTAACCCTAACCCTAATTTTGGCTAGTCTGCTCTAGGGGGGTCTGACTTTCGGAATAGTCACATACTAATTCCCTAGTAACTACTAGTAGAAACCGGGAGGGGCGTCTAAAATTTGGCAGGATTGATTTGGAGGGGGGGTCTAAGCCGAGTATCGTAGGGGGGTTTAGTATGTGCCCTGGGTTTAGTTCGCGGAGGTTCACTGTACTTATGTACAATAGAATTCCTGCTCGGGAGCCAGATTGCTTAGCTCGCTTACGTGTCATACCTGTCTCACTAACTGAACTTAATTCGTAGAAGTAAGTGTCGCTGTGACAAATTTAAGCCTTCATTCGTTGTTACCTTTTCAAGAATCATTGATTCTTCAGGGCTGGTTCAAGCAACCTCACTATCCCACTCATCTGCTTTCGCGTGATAGCCATTTTCTGGCCTCGCCACATATTCATCGGCTCTACCAATCTTTTACTACTTGGGCAGATTACTCGGCAGCGGCAAAGCTATTCAACTTGAACTGGTTCATACATTAGTCAACCACTTCTGCGGGCAACCTCGTGTGACGATGATAAGGTACCTCCGATCCATATACGATTAATTTAATAACTCTATTTTGCTCAGCAACGTTGTATTGCTTTCCAGATATCTTACATTCCAACGAGATGACCAAGCTTCGTCTCTCTATAACTTGAACTTGTCTTGTTCAAATTTAGTCGAGCGAAGCAGGGTTTACACGTTATTTCGCTTGAAATTCCTGACCGTCCGCGTTATCGTGTCAATTCATATTGATTGAGATACACTCTACTCTAAGTAGAGAGTGGAGTTCACAGCAATCAAAAACCTTAAATTGATTCTTAATCTACCCAAGAGTACAATACAATACTTACGCAAATGAAATACAAAGGCTAGTCTTCATAGCTTAGCAAGGACGTCCACATCAAGCTTATCAGGTTTTAAGATGGTGTTCAAGCGTGAATGCAGCCACAGAAGCACGCTCTCGTGCCCAACGTGACAGTCTGTCGGATGTTTTGGCCAGACGCACAAGACTGACATCCTCGGCGTTACTATCTTTATCTGATCCGTTGCCTTGAATTAACTTGTAGTCATTTAACCTGAGATCCTTCACAAGCTGCTGAACAACTTGTTCATTCAAGACAGTCTGTATCAAAGTTTCTCTCCGATCGAAGTAACTATCACAAAGAATGATCTTCTCGAGCCCAAGTATGTGACCAAGCTCACATTCGAATATTCCTTGAGATTCACTATCTTGAATCATTTGGCTGCATAGGACAGCCTCATCCTCAAAATCCATGAAGTCATCTTGGGAATACCAGAGCTCGTCTTCAATGCCTTGAGTTTGATCATCAATGAGATGGATTGTAGGACATGCAGGAGCAAAGCTGACAGCTCGCTTCTTGGTCATCTCGTAGGGGCAGGGAGCCGCGTCACCATCAAAGGAGCCTTGAGCTTGAGGGAGACCCCTCCTCTTCTTCGGCCCGAGAATGCCACCTATCTTGCCGTCGGGGCATCCCTGAGAAGAACCCTCTTTGACGGCTTCGTGGCATAGGTAATGAGCTTGATTGTAATCGCTGCCGACATGGATTACTTGGCAAGAAGGTGCAAAGCTGACTGCTCGCTTATTGTTGCTTGTATTGGCAAAGGTAACACTCACATTCTCTTTGCCTGCATCACTGCACCGGCAAGCTTGGTTTTCATCCTCGACTAGGTTGGAAACACATTTGAGTTGTTCATCGAAAGCTGCCGCTGCGAAGTTGTTCATCTGATTCATTGCGGTGGTCGACAGCCAGAGGAGTCAAACTCTTCGGTTGGCATTCGTCGTTGTCCTCTCTAGAGACAAATGAGTTGTATCTTTTGCGACTGCTGCTTGTTGCACAGCTGGTGGGTGTCAAATTTGAGTGGTCGGGAAGTTTTGATAGACTCTTGCAGGGACATTGGGCCTAAGTTGCGGTGAAATCTCTGTACATTAAGACTAAAGAGTTGCTTATGGAGTTGTGAAGCATCTATGGAAGTTTTGTGGAAGTAGAACGGCAGCATGTTAGAATTTCAAATTTGGTTGGACGTGGAGCATCGAGTTGGCTACCGCGCAAAAAAATTGCTCCCTGCAAAAAATTGTTCCAGCGCGCTCTCACGCACAAAAGTAGCTTACAACCATGTCAGCACACCCCCTCCACCATGGCCAATAATACACATTCGACAAAAAAGGCGATTGGGAATGCCAAACTAAACACTATCCGAATATAATTATTCCTTGGATGACCTATTTATATCTATTCCTCATTGAGTTATCTTCAATTGTTCCTGGGTGATTTTCAACATTTTTACTAGTTAAAATCACTAGGTAAAATCGCCTAAACAACCCATCTGACCCATGCTAATTTACCACTTCAGGACGAATACAGCAGTTACAATGTTGACCAGTGGCTCTATCGACAGCCAATAATGTGTGCTATCACATAACACCTGGTTATTCTAGTGCACAAGTATACCAAGAAACTTACCAGGCTACGGAGTGGATATGTCGACATGGTTGCTAGGAATTTTGTGCGAGTTCGAGTTGGAACTCGTGACTAAAGTGCTTGCTAATCACTTTTTTTACTAGCGAACTCGGGACCTAAATGCTCCTGGAGCAATTTTTTTGCGCGGTAGTTGGAACGGACCTAAAAGGATGACGATATTTGGGTTGGGAGACTGGGAGATATAAGATGGACATTTTAAGCCTCTTTCTCTAGGTGCGGACTACTGATGCTGCTCAAACAGTTGTGATGTGCACCTGTGGAAATCTTCCGGGATTCAGAATGGAAATTATAAATTACCCCCTCGTAGCTTACACCAATCCGACATTCTATCTACTCAAGGGTCATATTTCACAATGTATCTACAAATCTGTCTCAAGTGATTTGACATACGAATATGCCCCCTGCCCCCTTAGCTTAGTCTTTTCAAAGGGGGTACAGTTCTTCCCCGATACTGTGAATCGATTTCACATAAACTCTAGTTGAAGTTGATCAAGTATCTTTTCACGTTCAGCTTGCAGAATCTTAGGATTAGTCGTGAAAATAATTTGGAGAGTGGAGAGGCCTCTGAACTTCAACTTGTTTGCCCATGAAAAAACTGTACTTAGGGTCTGTTGAAGAGGCCTTTGTCTTCAAAATTGCATAGCTTGGCTCGCTCATTCACAGTCACCTCTCTGCTCTCTTTGTTCATAATTTCACATTCTGTCAAAACGAACTAACAAACAAACAAACCAACTAACACAATGACCATCTCAGTAAATAAGCTTATGAACTACGTGGCAGTTGTTCTTGACTTGATCCACAGTCAAGAATGGGCCGCACTCGAGAAGGTAGCCTCTGAGCACAAGCTCTTCAGGGCGGTATCAGAACACATCCAAAAGTGCGATGAGTTCAACGGGATGACTCTTCTTCATGCCGCCGTCAAGTACAATCCTCCTCTACACGTCCTTGAAGCCATGATTCATGCTCACGGCGATGCACTCAAGGGACAAGATTGCGTAGGCCGGACACCACTTCATGTTGCTTGTGGAACTGGCGCCGATGATCTGATCATCCGCCGCCTCGTCAAGGCCTACCCCCAAGCATGCGACCTACAAGATGAAGATGGAAGGCTACCACTCCACCTCGCATGTGACAGCGAATGTGTCTTGTTTGAAGGAGATGATCAGACTCCAAGGGCACAACCCACCGTCGACGTCGTCAGGGCTCTCCTCTCTGCATCTTTGCGATCTGTCTTGGTGGAAGATGAAGATGAAATGTCCCCCCTCGAATACGCTATTGTTTCAGACGCAAATATGAATGTGGTAAAACTCTTACAGAAGGCATCGATGTCACTTCGAAGGAATGATGCGAAGACTAGTAAGGCTCCTGCCGAATTTGCTTCAAAGGAAATTAAACCTATTGTCCCACTTCCTCGAAGCGTTCTGAGCTACTGCTAGTATGTTTCGAAAGAATTTAGCTTCAAACTGTAACATACGATTGTTTAATAATTCTATTTCGCTTAGCAACGCTGTACTGTACATATTGCTTACTCCTTTCTGTGTATTGAGTAACAACCCTAGCCCCTCTTGGTTTTAAGTTCTCCTTTCTCTGTCACTGGTGTCTCTAGAGGGAGAGAGAGAGTACAATAGTAACTAAAATAATTATCATCCAAAGGTTATCTATCCAAGTACTTACGATACCCTAAAATTTTATGATCTGCGTGACTTAGCTGGTAGGCCTCTGATGCCTCTGCATCAGTACCCCCTCAACGTCGTATTCTGCCCTCCCTCACAGTGTTGTACAATAATGACTGACGCAAGCACCACAACACGGCCAGATTGCCATCTGAACTGCACCACACGGAGACAAGACACCACTATATCTGTTAACTCCACTATGTGCTGTAGCAATCATCATGTCTGTTTCACCATTTAAGTGTTGATATTCATATCATCCTCCAGTCATCCTCCCCACCAACGGTGCCATTTTTTGTGTTGTAATCATGGTGCCCGCCATATGCCGACGGTTCCGGACGGATTGAACGACAGCCGCCTCGTCTAATGTCGCCATACATCATATAGAGTGTCAGGTTGTCGAGTAATAGACTATGCTCATGGCCAAAAGATCATAGTTGCGTAGGGGGCCTATGCAGAAATCGCTTTTTATGTAAATAACGGTCACTTTTGTAGGAGGAAACCAAGAAATAACGTCAGAGACCTTGGAGACAAAATCCCTTCGCGTCATGAGGCCATATGGGTCCCCTGAGTTGTCCGCCGCCGGTTTAGGGTGGTGCCGACCCCCGTTCCGCTCCATACCATAGCCGCTACCGTCGCCATGGTTATTGTGTTTTCAAGTGAGCCGTTTTGAAAAGTGCTAGCAAAATGAGGGGGCCAAGATGAGTTTCGTTTGATGGGGTTCCCCGCTCTCCTCTGATTCTGCAGATCAGATTTACTTATGTAATGAAGCCCCTCCATAACATCAACTTCAGGCAAAATAAGTAGACAGTAGATATGTAATAAGCTTGTCCCAGATCCAGTCGCCTCTTGAGGGCCCACCAGACGTACTTTAAAATTTCTGTTACATATAAGCTTGTCCCAGATCCACTTTCCAACGCCAAATTCCCACTTTCCCACCCCAGAATCCCACGTCGAATTTTGATTCTGAAAATCAAAATCCTACGTCCACCCCAGAATCCCACGTCGACGTAGGATTCTACTTCTTTTCCACTTTCCCACTCAGAATCCCACGCATTTTTTTATTTTGTAGCGGGGTGTATCGCGCAGGCCCTCGAAAAGTGGGAATAGGGTTGGAAATGTGGTGCTGCCTGGGACACAGAAGCAAATTTTGACGGCTAGGATTCCTACTTTCCCACGTAAAATTCCGAGGTGGGAATCCTGCGTGGGAAAGTAGGAATCCTAGCCACTTCTGGGACACGCTTTTAGGCTGTGATTTTGTTTGCTCGAACTCGAACTGCGAACTGGTGTCGGCATCAAATTTCGAGATAACGGCATTTGTAGTTGAGAGTCCATGTGAAAAGGTACTTCCATGTGGAACTTGTGAGTTCGGAGTTGCGAGTTCGAAGAAAAAATCACAGGTAGACTTGGCCCGCACGAAATCGGATCTCGTCACACCTGTCTTTCTCCTTCTCTTTCTTCCGGCTTCTCGCATCGCTCTGGTCGTTAGGGACAGACAGAAGGGATGTTGAGAGAGAGAGAACAGCCATGGACATTGTTCATCAAGCACCAATATCGTGTAGAACAATCCTATCTGTTCATCTTTTTTATTGCTACCATGTCGGTCCGTACCAGCAGTAGTCATTTAAAAGTCAGCATAGTAAATCTGGCCTCTATCAGCCAAACCCTATCGGTCTATACGACCCCAATATCTTGGCAGTCTGCCAATGGCCTCTATCAGCCAAACCCTATCGGTCTATACGACCCCAATATCTTGGCAGTCTGCCAATGGCCTCTATCAGCCAAACCCTATCGGTCTATACGGCCACAATATCTCGGCAGTCTGCCACTGGTATCATCGGTCCATGCGGCCCCAAAAAATCGGCACGATACCTGCCATATCTCGATCAGCCTGGTCAGGCTTTCTTCTCGGCATGATATCTGCCAATTCTCTATCGGTCCGTGTGGCCAGCTATTTCTGACCTTTCGGTCCTTTTTTAATTCGTCGGGGGGACCGCAGCGACCTTAGGGGTTGGTGGCGCCCAGAATAAATATCAAGGGAGATTTTTCGGCTTCTAAAATCACGGTCATATGATTCATCTCGAATATTTCTCACCTCTTATTTTCTCTCAACTCTTCATCGGCTAAATTTTATTTCTTCAGCCATTTCTGCTATCGGAACGGGAGGTTCCCTCACGGCCTCCAGAGACACATTGTCAACCCCTGCCTTCAATAAAGCAGTTCTCCGCCCGTTCGGAGGGACGGATGAGGGGCGCCTCGCCACCATGACTGATTATTCATTGATTTGCTTTGTGGCATCTCCTTGATCACTATGTTATCCGACGGTTCGCTCGAATTAACTCATGGCACCCTCCCCTTTTACGATCCGGAGGGCGACCAGTTCGTGGGAAACTTAAGCACACGGGCTAAAAAGGATCAACCAGCGGTGGCACCTGTCAATATTTGCAACCTCTTCTACGTTGGGATGATGATAGCGAGTTTCCATTGGGTTCGCCGTTCTTGGGGAATAAATTTCCTTGTTTGGCTTCTCATCTCGATGGGGGAAAGATGTACGTTATTGTTGTCGCTAATATCGGTTTTATTACTGGTTGGGGAGCAGAGTTTGTCGTCACGGGGAAGTTGTCTGATGATGTTACTGAGTTTCTGCCAACATCGGCCTAAATGGCCCCAATATCTCGGCATCTATATGTCAACATCGGCCTAAACGGCCCCAGTATCTCGGCACTATGGCCCCAGTCTCGGCACGTTCTAATGAACAGTCTGCACTCTCTCGGCCTGGTTTGGCCATCAATCTATCTCGACTACCTGCCAAGAGGGCAATATTACGGGTCGTGATATCGATGATTAAGTTGAGGTGTCTTTTTGGATTTTCGACCATAACAATTATCATGGACGGTGTTTTTCGTTGACAAGTGTTTTTTGCGAGGGCGGCCGAGTTGTGGTTATATCGAACGGAATTGGTGGTCTCATTGTTATGGTTTGTTACCCCCTCTGGAAAAAATTGGATTGGGATTTGGAGCTCGACCCCTAAAAATCATTCATCTGAAAATCAATCGTCAAAAACATCTATCATCTGAAATAAATCAGTGGCCTTATGGCAATACATATCACGGTCGCACGACCAATCGTCCATCGAGTTAATTCTCAGCAATTCATTCGCTCTGCTCAATTTAGTTGACTGGCCTGACGTGGGCTAGTCTTCTATCGTTCTCCCTCTGTGGGACTTTTCTCCGCCCCCTCGGGGGATTTTACTCTATCCATCCTCTTCGGTCTTTTATCTGGTTCTCGATTCATTGCTCGGCAATTAATTCGACATGATTTTAGTGTCTCTATGGGCAATTCTTCTATCTATCCCTCTTCGGACTTCACTCAATGCGGGGCAAGTCATCTATCTGCACCTCTGGAAACATGACCTTATCATCAGGGCATCATTCCTTTGGCTCTCTTCAGCACTTATCCGCACGCTGGAACGGATCAGAGGCCTGGCACTTTTACTTTATCCCATGACTCCCTGGGAGTTATATCTCGCTCTTTGACGGGCCTATCTATTTCTCGGTTGTTCAGCGCTCAGCGTCTCCTCTAGATCTTCAATCCACTCTCATCGAATTCAGACTCTTTATCCTCCCCTCCCGGGGTGGTCTCTCTTTCTCTTGCGATTATCCATACCACAATCGGCCCATGGTGAGGTGCCATTTGCCGCAAACTTCGCAGTAAAATCTTCCTTCCAGACGGCGACGATATTTTACTCTCCCTCATCATCTTCACTCTCATACATTTTCGGGTGTGTGAGGCGTTGAACCAGGGCGTCCCTGCTGGGATCTCTCTCTGAGTCTGTGGTCGTATGTACCTTGCTAGGGCTAGGGCACCTCGGTCTCTCTCAGGATCCCTCCCGGCAGCTCTGCTTCTCACCTTCTGGGCCTCTAACCATATCCCAGTTCAGGGATTGGCTGAACTTTCTGTCGTCTTGTACGACCTCTTTATATCACCTGGTCTCTTTATCAACCACAGACGATAGTCTCGATAATTCCCTCTTGGCTAATGTCAAACTAGGGTTGGGACAGTTCATTGAATTCTTCTGCGGTCAAGTGCTCGTTCAGCACTGCAATCTTGGCTGGGGTGACCCTGTACTTGTATAGCCTCTTGGCCCACCACAGCTTCCGCTTGCACCTGCATATGGGAGTGGAACCGATGATATCGGGGTAAGCGACAGCTGTACCTTGGGCGCATCATTGGCGCTTGCGGATTAAATACAACCCCCGATTGTAGGAAGGATATCTTCATCTCGGCGCCTTTATCGGCACCATCCGACATTGCACACGCAATACTTATTCTCGCATCATTCAGCCAGCAAGCTATGTTTACGTCTACATATGATCGGGTTCCATGATGGCTTTGTTTTTCTCGCATCATTCGGCATTTATTGTCTACTCGCAACTCGATTGCATGGGAAGGAAACTTCTCCCTCTCTTCATCTCGTTCTTCATCGGACCTATCAACTTATTCGCTGTACAATTCACATTGGGTGGAGTACAGTATCGCACTCTCTGCTTCGCTTCGCTCCTGCCTTTCTGGTGGTGGGCTCTTGCCACAATTGTCTCTATTCTTCAATCCCTATCTCGCTCGTTGTCTCGCGTTCCGGCCTTGACATTTGTATTCTCTTCGGAGACTTTCCTCTTCCCTCTGCGTACAGCTCTTTCGCGGCTCTACCGCCTCCTGGCGCATTCAACACAATCCGCTGGATCCTCTCTGCTCGACTTGACCAACTCCAAGTCATTCCCCTAATCAATAGTACTGGGTCATCCGTGCTTGTGATGTTTCTCCGCTATAATTGTCCCGACACTCTCTTGTCATCACAATTCCTCACACCTCTCTCGACTGTCGACTCCAAGTGTTTCAATGTAGTCGTCATTCCCACTCTTAACGCCCTCCACATACTGTGATCGCAGGTGGATCGATTCTCAATCACACATCCCCCTGTTTGTACGAGCCACAACAGCTCCCTTCTTTTTTCGCTCACATTCTCAGTCCCAACTGCCAATCGTTGAAACCGGTTTGGCGTTGTTCGGCATGTCAAACGTACATATTTCTCTTCCACTTTGACCACTCGATCGCACACAGCGCACGTGTTATCTCTCATCATTTATATTTGTCTCTCCTCCGACGAGTGGGGGCCTTTAGCTACACTATATTCTCTCAGCATTGGGTTCAAATTGGTTGCACTTTTCTGTTCTGGTGTCTCTCCTGCGAATTGGAAGAACTAGTTCAAGGGTTGTTTCAAGATACAACTCTTCGCGACTAGCATCGTAAATATTTGGACCCTTTTCGGTGGGATGTCTCTTTAGAGTCGTCAAACACCACGCGATTCGTACCGAGTCAGGAATTCCGGTCGGTACTCCACATGGCTGTTCGTATATAGATATAGGTGTACTGTTGGATCCGCATTGAACAGGCCATTGCAGCGTCTATTGAGTTTATGTTCATCCCGTGAGGAAAATCTGACCTTTCTCGACACAGTCTCTTGGGATAAGGTGATACGTTTGATGATTTGATGAGGCCTCTTTATCAGCCGAGGAAGCCCTCCTATTGGAATCACACAGCCAAAGAATGGATAGTGGTTTCGGAACCCGCGCAGCTCTTCGGTCATCATCCATCTTCCCCTAGTAGTCTTGATCCAACCTTTCTGGCATGGAGCGACGAAATTTGGGTGTGTTTTCTATCATAATCATCCGGATCCGGATCTCATCCGCATCAATGTTTTCGAGTTTTCAGCCAGGTCAAGAGCGTCTCTCCGTCATTACAGAGACATTATCGACAGGGCAACTATTGAAAGGGAAACTCGTCGATCCACTGCGTCTAAACCGCATCGTACTCGAAAATCCAGGATCATTCACTACCTGAAGTTTTGTGAAATGGTCGATGTTAAGGATCCATGCATGGAATCGGCCCCTCTTGAGGCTCGCCATCTCCTCCTTGCATGTTATACCGTCCATCTTATCCAAGGCAATACCATCAAGTCTATTCGCATCAAGCACGCTACCCTTCGCGGATATCTCTCTGCTGCGATCGGTCTTCACAGTAATAGAAATCTACCTGACCCAACGGACCCAATCTTCGTGAAGGAGGACTTGGTCACTCCTCTTCTGCAAGCTGTCAAGTCATACGAATCTGTCAAGAATCGGAAAGAGACGATTTACGACTCTATGCTAGCCAATATGTTGAAGTTAGTCCGTCTCCAGCAACCTCATTCGTTAGAGTCCTCTATACTGGATTGGATTTTGCTTGGCCGCTTCACGGGGGCACGTCGCAGTGAGTGGTGTCAGGACGGTCCAGGCATCGAAATGACCGAACCCACAATTGCTCAGGACACACCTCAACCAAAGGCATTTATAGGGGAGGATTTTCGATTCTTTGATAAGTCTGGCCATCGCATTTATAATTTGACTCCGGCTCACGTTACTGTGGTGGACGGAGTCAAGATTTGTTGGCGTTTTCAAACGAACAAGGACAATGGCCAAGTTATTCCTTACAAACGAGATTATGAACGTCCTTCAGTTTGTCCGGTTCTAGCAGCATTTCGTATTGCGCTTAGAGCGTCTGCTCTCAACGTCTCTGCTTCTATCCCATTAGCAGTGTACGCAGACCCTTCCTCTCCTACGGGTTATGCCCTTATCAGGGCTTCACAAGTGGCGAAATTCATTCGGGGTTCCGCTCAAACAACCTTCAACCTTAGTCCTACCGACAAATCTCTCCTTAACTGGACGTGTCATTCTATTCGTGTCACGGCAGCGAATATTCTTCACAGGGCCAATATGTCCGATTCCTACATCCAAACCCGCCTTCGCTGGAAAAGCAACACATTCCTGATGTATCTCCGCAATTCATTCTACTCGGCAGATCAACATACTGCTGCAATGCAGATATCTAATATCAATCTCCCTCCTCTGCCTACTACGGACGGCAAACGCTATCGAGATCCCGAACCTCATGAGCTGGCTTATACCAAACACTCTGCTCTAACCCGAGCGGAATGAGGTGCGCTTCTTTTTTTACACCATGTTCCTCTGTGTGGTCATTTCACGCCTATTCCCTACGTTCATTCGTCGTCTTTGTGTTGACACGAAGTATTAGACATTCTTCACACCTCGTGTCATCACATCTCTCATGGTGGCTGACACTGTCGAATTTACTTCGGCTTTCGAGGCTGGGTCCAAACTTAGAGTAGTTTGTACCTGATTACTAGAGACATCTTTGCATACACATAACGTAGTCTGCAATAAGCAGCTCTAGTACCTCTTTTTCTAGCGTGACAGACCACACAGGAGGACCAAGGCGCGACGCCGGTTTTCCGCAGGAAAAAATTTGCGAACTGGAGGCTACTGGCGGGAAAAAAGTGGCACCAGTGCCAATCTCAAATCTCACACAAAACACTAACAAAATGAACAAAGTCATAAATATGGCCATGATACTCGACAAAAATACATAGAACAGCCTCAAGATACCATACCAATCATTATATATACATTATCTGCTTCAGAAGAAACTATAGTTCATCTAGATAGTTGGTTGGTTATTTGCTTAATTACACTCGAAGGGTAGTAACTTGTGACATTGCTCTAGATAATTGTAGATAATTTCGCCCCTGGAGGGCCAACCATGACGTACTTTAAGATTTCCGTTAATTTTCATATAGAGCAACTATCTACAATTTTGGCACCGATAACTGCTATTTTGATCTAGGATGACGCATGCCTACGGCATCTTTGCATGCGTGTGCTGCTGCTGCTATGCGAATATACTACATATACGTTGACCAGTGGTTCTATCAAAAGCTATTAGTCTCTTCTATCATATTATGGACGGAGATGGGGTCGGGAGGGCGATATTGACGCGCAGAACCACCATAGTAGGGGTTTAAAATCGATGGTTGTGTTTTGTTAGTGTTTTGTGTGAGATTCTAGTTGGTGCCACTTTTTTCCCGGTGAAACTTTTTTCCCGCCAGTAGGAGGCCCAGTTCGAGCCCGAATCCTCATCCATCTCGAACTCCGAACTCGACATGTACCTATTCCTATGTGCCCTACGTGAGTGCCGTTTTGACTCGGCACTAACATATTTCAATAAAAGGGCTCTTTCTTGTTGCCCAAAAATCATGCGTTGAATACGGTACTCAATTACACGAAAGCCGGTAGAGCTCCTTTTCAGTTCGGAATTGCGAGTTCGAGCAAACAAAATCACAGCTTAGCGTGTCATCAACTTCAGGCTACTTATCCTCTCGCGCATTTCTATCTGGTCGTAAAATCAACTCTGCTACTAAAGAGAATGTGAGAGGAGTATTCCGGTACTCTTGATAGATAGGAATCAGTAATAAAGTACCGCTTCAGCTTGAACTTAGATTTAATTCTCCGGCACAGGCCTGTCCCAAGGAGATTTGTCAACCAAAATCTTGCTTTAATAGCGAACAGTAAAAGTGAAACTGCATGCAATCTCTGACAGAGCCGACATCACTCGTGGCAACACTCATCTTCGCCGCAGAAAAAGTATGTACACATGAAGAGAGGCTCAAAACGCTCATCAAGCAACTGCATCATCACCTCACCTCATATCATTTCAGTTAGTATCCCCTTTCATAAAACAAGAACTCCAAAAGCTACACACAAACAACTGAAATACATCAACGATAAAAAACAACATGACCAGCTCCATAGTAATGAAATCGATAGCACTTCTCCTTCGCATCATCGAGTTGAAAGATTGGCAAAGCCTGGAGGAAATTGCTCTTTCTAACCCCACTATCTTCCGAACTCTATGCGAGGACATCGCTGGATGTGAAGAGTTCCACGGTATGACTCTACTTCATGCTGTAGCGAGATTCGATGCACCCCTGACCGTTGTCGCCAAGATGATCGAGATTTGCCCCGATCTCCCATCTGCTACCGATTGCCTGGGCAGGACTCCCCTTCACGTGGCTGCTGGTCTAGGAGCGTCACCGGATGTGATCAAGCTCATCGCCCATTCTTGGCCGGCTGCATGCATCTCACCGGACGAAGACGGAAAGACTCCATTACATTTTGCTTGCGACACTTCTTGTGAGCTGTTTGCGGACGATTCTAACAACAAGACCCCTTCACGAGCAGTACCGAATCATGATTCTATCCGCTACTTGCTGTCAGAGTGTCTCCATCCAGCCGCAATGGAAGACCTTGACGAAATGAATCCTCTGGAATACGCCATCCTGAGTGATGCTGAGATGGAAACTGTCAAGTTGTTACAGCTTGCGGTATCGGTGGAGATACAGTCGCGATCGAAATCGAAAAGTCCAGTCAATCCTCCAGTCAATGCTTCGTCAGTTTCCGTGAGAGCATGAATATAGGCCTAGGATATTATTGAATGTTGAAATAGTTTATAGTAGACTTGCTTTGAATTTTAAGTAGACCAGAGCTAGCAGTAGCAGACGCATTATTTGTGTTCCCCGCTCTATCTCCTCTGATTCTGCAAATCAGATTTTTGTACTCCTCTCTTGAGTATGTAAGGCTAATGAAGTCCCTCCATAACATCAACTTCAGGCTACTCATCCTCTCGCGCATCTCTATCTGGTCGTAAAATCAACTCTGCTACTACTAAAGAGAATGTGAGAGGAGTATTCCGGTACTCTTCATAGGTAGGAATCAGTAATAAAGTACCGCTTCAGCTTGAACTTCGATTTCATTCTCCGGCACAGGCCTGTCCCAAGGAGATTAGTCAACCAAAATAAAGTGAAACTGCATGCAATCTCTGACAGAGCCGACATCACTCCGACAAAACTCCTTCGCCTTAGGTAATAAGTAGGTTCTCCGACACACAGTAAGGCTCAAAACGCTCAATAACTGCATCATCACCTCCACCTCATATCATTTCAATATGAACTCGATCTCTGGCAACAATAACCAACAAATCAAGTTTCTCTTCGCCCGCCTCAGAGAGCACCTTGAGCATCAAAGACAACAACACGAGAACAGCAGCATGGTGTACGAATCCGGCACTGAATCATCAGACGACGACAGCGAGGATAGCAGTCATTGCGGCCCCATCAAGAATACGATCAACCGTCGTTGCGCACAAACTTCCTGCACTGACGAGAAGAAGCCATCGTCGACCCCTCAAGGTGTCAACAGTGAAGTACGGTCTCCACCACCGTACACACTGCCGTACGTCACATTCAAAGAGGATGACTGTGACGAGGCGGAGAAGCTAGCACGTGCCAAGAGGATTGAGGTCATTATGAGGCTATCTGCAGAGGCCAAGGCGAAGGAGGCGGAACGGAAGAGGGTGGCGAACATCCGACCTCTTTCGTGGGACAAGCCAACATTTGATTATCCATCGAATTCCTCGACCTCGAATTCATCTACGACCACCACTGCTGCTGCTCCTGATGTTCCTCCAAAGGCACCTTCGCCAACGCTAGGGAAGCGAAAGTCGCGGCAAGAGGGTCTGTCAAGAAGCTCCCATTCCATCTATTTTGCATCGTCCAGAATTGCTACAGAGGATGAGATTCAATCGTTAGTAGACTTTGCCAACGAGTACTTCCCTTCTGGGAAGCGCAGAAGAAGCACTGACAAGGGTGGAGATGATCAGAAGTCTTAACCCTCAAGCTTACCTCTGTCTGCTGAGGCTGTCTAAGTTAAGAGAGTAGCGCTTACCATTTTTGAAACTTGTAGAATAACTTATCACAGTTGTGATACTTGTATAGACTCAATTTTGGCATTTACTTCGTATTGTATCTTTGCTGCGTTACGATTCAGATTTTGCATGGTAAAAGAGCGGACAATCAGATGATGATAAATAGAATTAGTTTAGCTTGGTACTCAAGCAAGAACTTTTTCTGGGGCAAAACCTGGATCTGAACTTCTTGCCCATTGCAGCTAATGAGAAGAGTTTAGTTCATATCTTTTGGTCCTGGAACTAACAAGTCAATTACTCTTCTTGTCGTCTACAATTACATATGCAATAAGCAGCGCGGAGGTCCATTCCAATGTAAATCCTATTTATATCGAGTTACATCTAAATCATACATTTACATTCGAAACATTCTAGTCTTTGAATTTTCATACTCTTCATCTCGAAAGCATCATCATCGACCTCCTTGGCAACGTTTCGAATGACTACATCTCCCCCGGTGTCATCTTCGTCGAGTGGTAATCCTTGACCATTATCTATTACAAATCGTCTTTACTGGTTGATTATTTCACATGTTTCATTCCAGAGATATCTTTCACTCCAACGAGATGTCCAAGCTTCGTCTCTCTAGCTTGAGCTTGTTCAAATTTAGTCGAGCGATGCAGGGTTTATCCGTCATTTCGCTTGAACTTCCTGTCCGTCTCCAAGTACAGCTTTATGCCGAGAACGGGTTCATTAAAACGACTGACAATAATCTTCTTGGCTATCTACTATCTACCCAAGAACAAGCCAATGGAATTAGGATGGTGCCGACAGACTGAAAACTAACTCTAAGTTGAACTCTTGTTGGGAGAGAGGTTGTGGTTTCGCTCATGCAAACTTAAAAGGGTAGACTTGTCAGCGGTGGCACTAAGTACTTACAACATGAAACATATATACTTACAGCAAGCAAATGTATTATTGCTTGCTCTGTGCACTTCTGAGCGCAAGGTGATGAGACTCTTGTCTCTGGGCTGTTCTCATTTGACCATGACGTGCATCTCGTTTATCTACATAGTCATCTTCAGATTTCGCCAATAAAAGGGTAGCCCATGAAGAAGTACGGTCAGCTCAGAGACACAGTGCTAGAATAATTTAAATCATAGAAAGTCAATTGATACGTCTGCTTCTGCTAGCTCTGGTCTACTTTTATTCTAGGCAAGTTTGCTATTATTTCAACTCCTATGCTCCTATCCTATACTCCCATATTCAGCTCTTACCTCACGGAAACTGGCAAAGCATTGACTGGTGTCCAATCTAGCTAACAATTGAGCTTATTATTGATCAATAGATGTAACGAATAGAATTATTATGACTTAAAATATAAAGGAAACGATCAACGTTTTTGGGTTCGGTTCAACTTGTGCTTTCATTGGCGATGGCCGCGAGAAAGCATTCCGAAACATATTGAGAAACGAGAAACCAGATAACATAAATATGAATTTGATTGATGTCCGACACTACGTAGGTGTGACATTCTACCCCTCCTAAGAGGGCGCAACGATTTGTTGTAAGACTTGAGGTGTAGGTTGCCTGTAGGGCTTGACGCGTCGGATGTTGAGACGCTCTTGTAGATGTTGGGTGAGTTGAATAGTGATGTTACCATTGACATGGATTCTTGTGATAGTGAAGGGGCCCTTCCAACGATCATCGAGTTTGGCAGGATCGAAGATCTTCTTCATGACTTGTTCTCCAACGCGATAATCGTAGCTGTACCGCTTGGCGTTGAGTCGTTTGGCATCCTTGTCGACACGGCGTTGGCGGCGAAGGTTGATCTCGTTCATATCATATTGAACTGGAAGGTTGAAGATCATATCGCGTCCAAAGGCCAGTGCTGCTGGGGCATACCCAGTAGATTGCGACGGGGTTGCACGGATAGAACTGAGAGTATCAGATAAGATTGTTCCCATCAAGTCTTCGGCTTCAGTCAAGGTGCGAGGGTTGTGATTGGAAAGTTGAGCTCGAATGGAGTTTCCCATAGTAAGATGCAGGCGTTCGATGATCGCATTGCTTTGGGGGTTACGAGCTGTCGATGGGGCTGATGCAATACCAGCATCGTGCAACAACCGCTGGAACTGAGGTCCAATAAATTCACCACCTTGATCATGAGCGCAAACTTCGGGTCTTGGATATCTTGAGAGCCATAATTCATTGAACTTGCGAGCTACGTTTTCGCTAGTCTTGCGCTTGATCATGATGGCATCTGGGTAACCAGTGGCACGATCGATTGCCGTCAGGGCATAGAACTCATAGGCTTTACCGTGTCGTCCTGATGTTTTGACATACCACGGGCCCACAAGGTCTACGTCACATTGCTTCCATGGATTGAGATCTTGTACTTGACGTGGAGGGAAATGGCCATAGCCGCGTTGGCCAATCTTTGTGCGCTGACAAACATCGCACGAAAAGGCTGCTATTCGGGCTGCTAATTGGGGATGATAGAACTTGGAAAGTGCATAAGTAACTGCCTTTGCTCCTGGATGATTCAACAGGAGGTGGAAGTATTCAATCGCGGCATCCACGGCATTGTCTGTGAGGACTATCTTCAAGGTCGATTCATCTTGAGGAGTAGGGCTATAGCAAATCAGCGACGTATCATGGCGACCAAACGTTCGACGATGGTAGAACGTTGGGGAAGTAGTGAGCTTCTGCTGAAGGGTAGGACAGCGGCTCTGCTCTTCTGCAAGCCATTGATAGCGCAAAGGGTTCTGGACGGTAGAAGGAAGATTCATGAACTGTTGCAATTGATGTAGCGGGAACTCGTCATCACTGGCCAACTCTGCTAGTTGTTCTTCAAAGATGCTGGGTTCTTCATCTTGATTGACATCTTGGGGAACTGGATTGAATTGAACTGGAGTAGGGGATAGTTCATCCTGCCTCTTCTCGGCTCCTGAGAAATCAAACTTGGGGAGTCGACTGTACGCGTCCGCTAGCACATTAAGCTTGCCTGGATGATAGAACCATTCGGCATGAAAAGATTCGAGGAAACATCTCCAACGAAGGACTCTCTGACTGTTCAGGTTAGAGAATGTAAGGTTGCGATGGTCAGTGAAGATTTTGATCTTTGCTCCAAATAGCATGGTACGATATTCCGTGAGAGTGCTGACGATTGCCAGGAGCTCCTTCTCCATCGTTGTGTATCGAGACTGTGCCGCCGAGAGTCTTTTGGAGTAATACGCAACAGGGCGCCCGCCTTGAAGTATGGCTGCTCCCAGTTGATAATCAGAACTGTCCGTGTAGACTTCAAAAGGCTCATTGTGGTTGGGGTAGGCACACAAAGCATCACTTGCAATAACTTGCTTCACTTCCTGAAAAACTTTCTCTAATTCTGGAGTCCAAACGATCGGTGCTTTCTTCTTCTGAATACCGCGGATAAGTTGAGTGAACGGAGAGAGGAGATGGCTTCGTCGAGGCCAGAAGTCACGATACCAGTTGATGAGGCCCACAAGCGTTCGCACTTCGCTAGCGTTGGTAGGCCGTTTCAAATCAAGAACCGCTTGAACTTTCTTCTGCCAAGGTTGAATGCCATCCTTGGAGACCCAATGACCAAGGAAGTCCCCTTCTGCAATACCGAATTCGCACTTCAAAGGGTTAACACTAAACCCTGCCTCTTCAAGGCGCCTGAACACTTCGTTGAGGGTGCGTGTATGGTCTTCCCAAGTATCTGACCATATGGCGATGTCATCAATGTAAACTTCAACGTCATCTAAATCTCGAAGAACTTCCTCAATAACTGACTGCGCAAATGCTGGAGAGTTGCGGAGACCCATAGGAGCTCTCGTCCAACGAAAGAGACCGAACGGTGTTGATATAGTGGTGAGGTCCTTAGCTTTGTCCGTCAATTCAAACGAATAGAACATCATGCTCAAATCAAGTTTCGTCATGTACTGGAATCCCGAACGCTTTCGGATCAGGTCTTGGATGATAGGGAGAGTATAATCCTTGGGTTTGATGACCTTATTGAGCTCACGTAGATCTGCTATGAAACGAACTTTGCCATCTTTCTTGGGAACAATAAACGAAGGCAGTCCCCATGCAGACGGGCCAGAGACTCTTTCAAGAACACCTATGTCGATGAGACGCAGCAACTCCTTCTTGAATGTTTCCATATGGACTCGAGGAGTAGGGTAAGGCCGCCGAAAAACTGGTTGTGCTCCTGGTTGTAATTCAATATCCATCTTGGCTCCTTTGTAGACATGAAGCTTGCCGTCGAAGAGCTTGTAATGCTTGCGTAACATCTCGCTGAGGTCCTGGCGCTGAGTCGGAGACAGATGCTGACAATTCTCTTTGATGACCTCATCCACATTTATCTCGTCATAGGTTGAATCAGCAATTGACGTAGCGAAAGAGTCGAGGTAGTTCAGATCGTCATCTTCATCTTCAATGATGCATCCATCGATTGCTGCACTTAGTCGCTCCTTTGTAAAGTTGGAGTTCATTGGAATGCGCTTGCCCTGCCACCCGAGCTCGAGTCTTTCGTAATCAACTATTAGACCTATCTTCCGCAGGAAATCATTACCAAGTATCAAATCAAACGAACACTTGGCGTCAAAGACGAGGAACTCTTGACTGTCAACGGTGAGGTTGGCATCGAATTCAGGGAACTTGATTCCTTCACCGAGGAGGGATCCAACTGGTGCATAGTTGCCTGCAATGGTATTACATATTGTTGTTTTTGATGGTTGAAGAAGGGCTGCTCCGGGTGGTAAAACACTCCGGTGAGCCATCGATACGCTGCCACCGGTGTCAAAAAGGCACTTGAGGAAGCGATTGGATTCGACTCCATTGACTGACTTGACCATAGCGTATGCAGTTGCCATAGGGACTGTTCTGCCTTTTGAATCTACTTGGAAGGTGATCTGAGGGTCACTGAACTGAAATGACTCGAGGATCGCCCCAAATTGCTTGACTCGTTTGTCACAAATGCTTGGTAGCTGCAATGCTGCTCCCAAATCGACTAGTTCATTGCCGTAAGATTCAACGACTGTATCTGGAAAAATGTTGAAATCCCAAGCTTCCGCATTAGATTGGCCTGGGATTGGATCGAGCACGTGATATTCAGGACAATCCACTCTCTGCGCTTCGATAGCGACTACTTCATTAGTGAAAGGAATGTTGTTGATGGTTGCAGCTAGTGCATCCTCCGCAAAGTGACTATTGAACAATTCGTTCAAGAACTCATCATCATGAAGTTGAGCGTCTGATGCGATGCGGTCGAGCATTGGTGCAGGGCTAGAAGCTGGCTGCGCTCTTGGATCCTTACATATCGGGACTCCACTATTCAAGCTGGGCTGTGCTTGCAGAGCGGCAGGAACTGTATTATTGTTCCCGCGGATGCAACATGGAAGTTGAACATCAATCGCGCTCGGAGGCTCTGAGGTCACATTGTTGACATGATACTCAAGAGCAGCTGGGGCATTAGCATACCCTGTTACTTCTTCAAGGCTCGTAGAATAGATATCGATGAAAGTAGTGCAATTCCCAACAGGGTCGGCGTTTCAGGCCTGATGAGGGACGAAGACTCGTTGACCTTGGGCATTAACTTGGATGGAATAAAGTTGCTGTTGAACAGGTGCTGACGGAGCTGTTGCTGCAGACGTAGCAAACATTGGAGCTGGTTGCGGAGGTGCTTGGGGAACTGGAGCTGGAGGTAGTTGAGCAGGTTGTTGAGGAGCTACGAGGTAAGATCCATGTTGCTGTTGCGGGGGTTCTTGCTCGTTGCTCTTGAAACGACGCTCATAACCTTTCTTCCACCAATATGGGGCAGACGTCCTGGTTTTGCCTTGATAGAACTTCTCAGCAAGCTCCTTCTTGAAATTAGACCCGTTGAAACAATAGATACAGTCTTTCCACTTATGGTTGTGATCAGGATGAATTGAACATTGCTTGGAGTGGAACTCCTTGCCGTTGTTGGTGTTGTTACTGTTGTTCCCATTGCCATTGCGACCGCTCTTATTGCGGTTATTCTTCTTCTTCTTCCGTTGACGTCGATCTTGGCCTCCATCTCCATCGGCTTCATCGTCATCGTCGTCATCCTTCCTCTTCCTCTTCTTCTCTTCTTGCTGTTGATACTTCTTTCGGACTTCCTTGCCGTAATCTCGAGACCACCAGGCCTCTAGATACTCCATTACGTCGGTCCATACAAGGGCGTTGTTACCATTACCTTGGAGGTCATAAACATCAACGTCCTTCTCATCTTGGAGGAAATCTTTGGCCTCCTCGGGGAGACCAAGCATCAGAGCAGTAGTCTTTTGCATATCGGAACATTGCGCTCCTATACGAGGCATCATCTCACTGTATCTCCAAAGTTCTGACATTCGATCCACGAAGTTGCTTGGTTTGACTGGTAGGTTGAATTCCTTCTGGTGTTTGTACTGGATGCGAAGGATGTGCTGATCGAAGGCATCACCGGGGTTAGGATGTTTTGTCCACATGATGAAATAGGCACCAAGAGCATCCACGAAGTCCTGATCGGTCGCTTGATTATTGTTATCCCAGTAGTCATGTCCCTCATCCATCAGCTTCCTCCACGTGTTCTTTGCAGGTCCATCGAGAAGCTTCCCGTAGTTGGCGAAGCGAGTGGCTGGGGCCCATTGACATTCATCCGCCATGTTGACGTAGGATTCGGCTTGGCCCAAGTAATGTTCAAGTTCCGTACTAGGTGCGTTATCCCTGAACACAATGAAGTCTTCCTCAATCTTGCTTCCATCTGGGCGAAGTCCATAGATCCTTTTACTTCCGAAACGAGGCATCTCCCTGAGCGCTGCTGCACTTTTGGAGGTGAGTTCGTTCCGAGCGTACCTGGTGTGAAACAACCATGCGTTCTTTGATTTGTAGGTATTCATTTTGTACGTAGTTTTTCTTCTTGGTTGGTTTATATGGGAGTATTAATACTGTGTCCAATCTAGCTAACAATTGAGCTTATTATTGATCAATAGATGTAACGAATAGAATTATTATGACTTAAAATATAAAGGAAACGATCAACGTTTTTGGGTTCGGTTCAACTTGTGCTTTCATTGGCGATGGCCGCGAGAAAGCATTCCGAAACATATTGAGAAACGAGAAACCAGATAACATAAATATGAATTTGATTGATGTCCGACACTACGTAGGTGTGACAACTGGACTATTCGATCGCGACTGTATCGATCATCTTGGAGACAATTGACAGTGGGGGATCGCATCTTGCTACAGCATGAAGTAGAGTCATACCGTGGAACTCTTCACATCTAGCGATGTCCTCGCATAGAGTTCGGAAGATTGTGGGGCTAGAAAGAGCAAGTTTCTCAAAGCTCTGCCAATCTTTCGACTCGATGATGCTAAGGAGAAGTACTATCGATTTCATTGCTATGGAGCTGGTCATGTTGTTGTTATCGTTGATTGATGTACTCAGTTATTGTGTGCTGCTTGGAGTATTCTGTTTGTTTTATGAAGGGTTGGAATGCTCTAGGTATTGTATGTATCTACTATTGGAAGTAAATAATCTATCTATCTATGTATTGATGCATGAGTCTGTGTAAAAGTACCATAAAAGCCATGGGCCGGTCGGTAAGGCCATTTGCTTTCGAGTGCGAAGCAAAAGTGAGAGAAAAAAGGGGATAGAATGCACAAAGGAATGAAAATGCCAAAGGAACTGCTCTCCGCCCTAAGGGTAGATTGAAGAGCTACTCTTATCAGATTTGAATTAGAGAACTTACAAATACAGTGTGTCTACAGAAATTGCCCGCGGGTGTGTCAGCTCATGGGGGCGGGCAAATATCGTGGACGGGCAATTACTGAAACGGCATTTGTTAGTGTCCGGGATTCTCGTGTGCGGATTTCTGAGCGGGCAAATACTGTGGACGGGCATATCCTAAGGCGGGCAATTTCTGTAGACACACTGTAATACATACTTTCAGCTCAGCAGCAATTGGGTCGTAAAAAAGGGAAGGCGGTGAAAAAATGAAAATTGACAAGAACTGATTCTGAGACTTTTACTTACCATCGATTAGAGCTAAATAGTGGACTATTTAGTACTTCCAGTCTCTTGTTCAGTCGCTCTGAGCAGCAGCAAAAGAGGGGCTTCAAGGCCTTCTCATATTTACTGAATCTGGACGGCATCTGGACTAGGCGTATCGGGATAGTGGGCGCGTGGGCGTGCCCACAAGAGGGACTGGTTTGACAGGAGGCTTGACGAGAGATTTTGGGTGATTTTGTAACGATATTCGGGGATTTTGCCCGCATTTTAGCTCGTTTTCAACTGATTTTTTGCAGTTGTGGGCCCCACGTGGGCACCGCCCACAAGAGGGTATGAAAAGCGCCCACTATCCCGATACGCCTAATCTGGACCGAGAAAAAAGATGATATGCTGGAACTGAAGATGAAAAGAGAAAAATAGATTATTCTAAATATCACACATATTCTAACTACCAGAACTGATTCACGCGATGCTGTTATTGCTTGACATTGAATCCGTTCGATCATACTGATGATGTCTTCGTCGATGATCAAGCTCGGATGAGCCTCGACCTGGAATGAAATTCTTGTTTGGTGAATGCCTCCGTCTTGAACCCGGATAGGGATAGGATATGCCGTCCCCCTTCCTGCGCTTCGCGTTACAGGTCCTGGGGGTGTCATGAAACTGCCGTCAAGTTGTTGCGGACAATGCATGTGCCTGTGGAAGGCGCGGCGGATCTAACTGTTGCTGCGCCGAAACGGCAACTGATTATTAGAAGTGGCCAGCAACTGATTTTGCTGCAGCATCATTCTGCGTTGTAGTTGATTAGTTTGTTGTTGCTGGGACTGGGGCGCGTTGGATATCCCTAAGCTAGGATTTGGTTGGCGTTGTAAATGGCTCAGCACGTTATTTTTTGAGCAAAAGTGCACTTGATGATCTGGAAGATTCGATTGCTGCTGCAGATTCAGTAAGAGATTAGTAGCTGACTGAGGTTGACGCCCCCTCAAGCAAGAATGGGGCAGATGTGGAGATTGACATAGGAAGTGACGCAGACGGGACCACATTCTGCTGATTCAAGAGTTGCTGGAGGAGGAGAAGTTGATTTGGTTGCTGTCGTTGCTGTTGCTGTGCCTGATTCAGCAGATGATGAGTCATCCCAACATTCAAAGCAGGTTGAAGTGCAGTTTGTGGCTGCAGTAACTGTCCCAAAGGATTATTCGGGGGAACCAACATGTGCTGAAGCTGAAGCCAAGAGCTTTGCCATTGTTGTTGTTGTTGCTGCTGCTGCTGCGTCTGGAGAAGTAGCTGGATCAATCCATTCTGATCTGCATCTGCACTTTCATTGCTGGAAGTATTGTCTGCAGATGTTGGGAGGGTGGCAACTGTGCTACTAGTGCTAGATTGATGCAATTGCTGTAGAAGATGAAGTTGCTGCTGCAGATTGGAATTTCCAGGCACACGAAACAGATCAGTTGCAGATCGTGTCTGATGAACCGATCGATCAACGCTCTGCTGCTGCTGCTGCTGCTGAGATCTTTGACGGGAACGCCGCAGTTCTTCTCTCCTCCGTTTCAATTCCTCCTTTCCTCTACTGGTATACGCCATCGCTTGCACTACCCTATCGGCTGCTTCTCTGTTCGACAGCTCCTTCCATTGACCAGTTTCAGAACACCTTTTGAGAAATCTACCGGGGGGATCCTTCGAATAGACGGCTTCAATGATGGCCTTGGAAATGTCCATCTTTTGCTTCTTGTCAGCCCTTTTATAGGCATACTAACAGTGGAATGTGGAGGTTATAGAGAATAACTCAGCTATCATTTCTCATACGTTCGGCAATTGGGCGAAAGAAAAATAATGGAAACATACAAAATATCCTACCTTCTGCTTGTCAATCATCTTCCGAAATTGCTCATTGCCGGGATGTTGATTGTACCAAGCTCCACGGCCTGACAGAACATCGCTATCAGTTGGCGTCATTCTTTCTTGACTCGTCAAATCGATGTTTACCTAGGCGAGTGAAGGTCGTCACATCTACTGTGGGACTCTCAATTGGATGGGGTGCCAAACTGGTTTCACTGAAAACTTGTGCCTGGACTAAGCAGCACCGTTTCACTGAAACACTTGCGACTGCGGCTCAAACTCAAAGAGCTGAGTTCCTGTTGCTTCCTGCTTAGGCATCCGATGGGGAGAGAGGTACTCCTAGTACCATATCTTTCAAGATAGGCCTCGGATGGGCCTACTCTGACCTCCCCGTAATGGGGGGTCCCCAATCCACCTGCTTGCTTGCCTGGAATCTGGAATATATCTCTAGAAGTAAGTAAGAACCCCTCAGGCCGATCCTTACGGTTGACGTAAACTTGTTTGCAAGCGCGTTTTGCGTGCACGCCGCGCTATCCTGACAAAAGATGGAATACATAGGACGACTCTCTGTAAAGCACTGATGGAATTGGATAAGATCAACAATGAAAGGTTAAGAAGAAATGAACCAAAGTTGATCTCACAGCGGAAGTTCATGGAGAATGTTGTTAAGGTAGGGAAGTCAACCTACCAACATCACAGCGGAATCCACCGTATGTACATGAGTTGGACATCTGATGAAAATGCAACGGTGCCAATGGAAGGGGCCGCCCAAAAGCTATTGACTTCGAAGAATTGACTGTGGCGGTGAAGAGCAAGATTGATGATCGTACGAGTGATAGTAGCCGATTCAAGGTGGAACACATGGAGCAACTGTTCCGTGAGAAGAAAGAGAAGGAGGCCGAAGACAACGGGCTTGAGTCTGAAACGGTGCAGTGTACTGTGTCGGAAGCTACACTGAAAACAGCCATGACTGCAGTGGCAATGAATGGTGATGAATCTGGACTTGCTATGTCCAACAAGAAGTTGGCTACGAAGACTGAGAAGCGATTTCAGGCGGAGCATTCTGTCATGGGTGCTTATGCATATGCTACTACAGTTCTATCAACACATTTGATCGAAGGGCCTCGTCCTCACTCTCTACGCAAGTTCAAACCTATGGCCCTGAGTAATGACGCCAAAAAGACAGTTGAGTGGGTCAAAGAGGCCTTTGGTGCAGATGAAGTTCATCCTGTTGATCCTAACCTTGTTCTATCAACTGATGATACTACTGTTTTTGTATTTGAAGGCGCAACAAACAATGGTTGCATTGACAAGTGGGAGTGGAAAATATGCGACAAAACAGATTCTTCTTCCTCGGTTCATAGTGACTTTCACTTTCAGGTTGGTGATGATGTACAAATGGCTGGTGGTCTTCGTGTCAGATTGACATTCACATTCACTGCAAGTGGTTTAGCCGCACCTCCATATGTTGCAGTTAGCGGGTTGACGGAAGAGGAGTTGTCACCGCTGCCGCTGCTTTGCGAAGACGGAATATTGGCGGAAAAAATCCCTGGGTTATGCAAGGGAGGTGATGATTTGTTCAATGAAGGCTTTGGATGGCTGGTTTTCCTTCGTGCAGACAAGAAGAACAACAAAAAAGACCAGGACGAAGCCGTTCTTAGTATTGCGAACAAAAAGTTCATGCATTACAACGATAAGGTGCTACTCCCGTTCATTCGGTCGATTCGTGAGAAGTTGGGATGGAAGAAGGCCCTATGACTATGAATATAGTTATGATAATTATAATATTTAGGTTAGTGTCTTGGACGCGCCGTGTCAACAATGATAAGCTGAAGTAATTTCACAATTTTGTTTTTGTACTATCTATACCATCACATATACACACATGTGAATATGGCTATCTGTAGGATGATTCTACTATACAATCGAAAGTGCTTGACACTATCGACCAAATCATCTTCATTCAGCTCTTTCAATCTTGATCAGACTTGGGTTTCCACTCTTGCAATACAATCACATTAAAATTTTTCTCATGCGACACAATGACCTCCTTTCGTCCTGTCTTGATACGCAGAATCCTTAGGTCGTCGTTTGGATCGAGATCGCGTGCTACGTTGGTAGCTCTTGTGGCAAGCTTGGTGAGCTTCTATTGATGCGGTGCATTGTGGAGTGTCACATTGAAGGATCAAGTGTAAGTGTCGGTGAGACGAGCAGTAATATTGGTAGAAGCAGGTATGCAACACTACATTCTCTGCATTATCAAAGCAAACTCACCCTAGCCAAATCATCAGCCAGCTTCTTGGTCATATCAACTTGATGGCGAAGAACTGTTCCATCATTGTTGCAAATGACGTATCCTTCGACTCCTTCCAAGTCTTTGATTCGAACTAGACCTTCTTCAATTTCACTCTGAGAAAATGAAGAGCGGTGAGATACAATGTGGAAGGGCAGGCGACGACGACTATACGACAAACGAAGTTAAAGATAAAGAGAGCTTACCATTTCTTGGATTGAGAGATAGAGGTGCAAACTAAGTACGATAACGAGTCAGAGTCAGATCACAAAATGAAAGAATTTTTTAAATACGCTTGATGAAAAAAATGATCATAATAATTTTAAAAATGCATTGGCGACTTGCATGAAATAATGATCTGATCGAGATCAATCCCTAAGCCTTTCTCGTGCTACATCCAACCAGACAGCAGCCGTGATCATAGCCCTTTTCTCGATAATCAAATAGACGGACGTAATGTACCTAATTCCTACGCATGTGAGATGGCCCTTTCTCACACAAATCTCGACTAAAAGAGGAAGGAAGAGGGGTGTCCGGAGTCCGGACTATCCTCAAGTGAAAGATCATGCTCAATGTCATTGCATCCCATCGTGTTCATCTCCTCATCAGTGCTTGATGGTACCCCTCCCAAGTGCAATCTCAAGGGCGAAGGCAAAGGCAAAGACCGATCGATAGAACAAGGACGGTGAATGGTTCGAGAGGTAAGTAGAGGGGGAAAGAAGAAGTGAAGTCCAAGAAGGGGAGGATGAAACAGGCGAAGCAGCACGAAAATCAAAAAACGTCTTCGTAGAAGCAGCCACCGAAGAAGGTGTGATGTGCTTGTCGTGGAGAAAGTCTAGAGCAGAGAGTAATGATTAATCAATAATGTTCTATTAACATCGGTATTGCGCACTACAATTAGAATCTGTACAGCAAAAGTTTCTTGCCCTTTCATAGTGTGACCACGTCCGAAAGCAAGGTTCAGTCGAGTTCTGTGTTTTGTTAGTAGTTCGTTGGCAGAAAATTACCCAGCTCTGATTTTTTTCAGCTCCATCAAATACCACGAATGTACACAGACTGAGCAGCACGGCTCTTCTGCATATTCATTCTACGCATAGACCCACCAAAAGCTGTAAGTTTTCGAGCAGATGCTCCCATTGCAGAACTCTTTAAGCCGCCATCGCGACCAGTGTCTGCCGCATTCCTTGCATCGGTGGCAGCTTGGTTATCAAAGGCTTTTAAGAGAGTGTACTCGTAGTTGTAAGATTTGTACTTGTCAACATCCTTTTGCTTATCGATGGCAGCAATGCTATATGTCGATATCGTAAAGAAGAAGACAAACCAAAAAGTAAGCAACAACATTGCAGGCAAAACAAATAGTGATGACAAAACAATGCAGAATACAACATGATATCATAGAATCTCTTACCAATCCTTCTTTCCCATACTTTCAAGAATCTGGATCAAATCATCGACCTTTATCACACCCAGCTTGGCATCCAAACTATCATCCTTCTCCAAGTGTGCATCCACATTGGCCAAGAGCGCCTTGATATCCGCACGATTCAACAGGGTGGCCAAAATCGTTGTCAGGGCACGTGCAAACTTGGTAAATCCAAATGCCAATGCCGCCTTTTCTCCTGTCCCTGCAAGGACAATAGACGCAGTCCTTTTCAAAGATGCACGTTTGTTGGTGGTACTACTCTTACGCTTCGGCATCTTTGTCGTAGCAACATCACCATGCTCTTGACCGTGCTCTTGACCATGCTCTTGATGGAACAAGACAAAATCATCCTCCTCCAACATTTCACCAGCACTCTTTCGTCCCTTATACCGATACATCAACAACTTGTCCAACATGTCAAAGTACGTCTCTGGCATACTCTCGGGCATACCTGGCAAACTCCTCAAATCTCGTTTCGACTTGTGCAACAAATTAAACGCCGCTTGAAGCTGTTCCGCCGGATATCCTGCCACCAATACGTACAGTACCACGCCGACACTGAAGACGTCTGTTTTGGTGGTGTATGATTTTTGGAAAACTTCAGGAGAGATGTAGAATGGAGTGCCGCTGAAGGTTTGATGGGTGAGGCCTGGGGTGTTGTCCATTGTGGCGCAGCCAAAGTCGATGAGGCGTAGTTCGGCATTCTTGGAGTTGGATTTGAACACTTTTGTATATTATGTTGTAGAGATGGTATATTTGAGAGATGATGATAGAATTTATGATGTGTTGAGCCACAAGAAGGATGAGCAAGCAGACAGATGACATAATATATCATATACAATGCAAAAGATATACAAAGTATCTTCTACTCACTAATATTCTCCGGCTTGATATCTCTATGCAATATATTATGCCGATCACAATGATCCACTGCACTCAACAACTGAAACGCCATCCTCGATACGTCCTCCGTCCTCAGCCCCTCCTCACTAAAATTATTCGCTGTATATTCCAACATTTCACCCCCTGAACATATTTCCGTCACGACATACACCTTCGAGGGTGATTCGTATGTGGACTCCAGTAGTAGATTGTACGACTGGCCATTGAGTACCTTTAAGATATCAATTTCCATCTTGAGTAAATCCGCATGCATGGGAGGATACAACGTGTTATCCTTGAACGTGAATCCCTTATTGAGAATCTTGGAGGCCAATTGAACATTGGATGATTTGTCCGTGACCAATTTGACAATACCGAATTCACCCTGGCCAAGTGTTTTGGAGTCGGTGAAGCGTTCTTTGTATTCGGCTTCGGTGCCGGAGTTGGTTGCGTAGGGTTCTGTTTTGGAGGTGGCGCAGCCCATTTTGATTGGTTGGTTTGATGATATGAGTCTACTTATGAATTTGCCCTTCTTCCTCGCGGCTCGCGGCCGGCTGTTTTTGTTGTTTGTTGGGAACGTTTTTTGATTGAATTTGCGCTTTTTGGTAGTGTCACTGCACTTTCGCCTTCTCCTTCTCCTTCCGGAAGTTGCAGGCCGAGCGATGTCCGCTGCCAAAGTTTAGGAAGAGATTCAAGATAGTAGACTTCGAAGACACGTGCTTCTTTTCTGTTAAGCGCAGAAGCACTGACGAGGTCGGAGATGATAAGAAGTGAAAACTCTTAGCTTACACACTTCCGTGTGTAAAAGAGCGGGCAATCTGATGATGATTCTTACCCCTTTTGTGTCCGTACTTCTTAGTTATTATAGACTAAGCAGATGATTGCTAATACTGAGATGCGGATGCGTTGATACTCCGATAGAGAATAGATGCATGCTCAGATAGCTTCGATGTATTAGGTGCTCAGATGGTTCCGATCACGTCACTGCAATAGTTGTGTAGAAGCGAAGCCCAGCCTTCGGGCAAGTTCCTCGTGATGACAATTCATATCTCCTTGGAAGCATGCACACGATCAATAGCCGACGGAAAGACTCTATCATAAGCCCTGTAAGTACCTATGAGGATCGAGGTTGCCCGCGGAATGTGGTTGTCTAATATATGAACCAGTTCAAGTTCAAGAGCTTTGCCGCTGCCGAATGATATGACCAAGAAGTAAAAGATTGGTAGATGAAAATGTGGCGAGGCCAGAAAATGGCTATCACGCGAGAGCAGATGAGTGGGAGAGCCGATGATGTGATGTTGCTTGAACCAGTCCTGAGAAGTGGGCGGCGGCAGATGATTCTTGAAAAGGTAATAGGTAGACCGAAAGAAGGCGTTGACTCAAAATCCTCTAGCCCGAAAGCCATCATAGCGATTGATAGATCAATGGAGAGTGGAGAGGAACGGGGCATAGTGAGATCGACGTCACATGGAAGCATCACATTCATACATGTGATACATCATGATAGGTTGCATAGAGCCAAATCTTCGCTAACAAAGAGTTCTGCGATGGGATTATTTGCTCGAAAACTTGCAGCTTTTGGTGGATCCAAATGCGTAAATTGAATACGAAGAAGAGCCATGCTCGGATAAGTAAAATAATTCTGAGAAGAGTATTTCTTCGAGTGGAGTTGTTACAATTTTGTGATGGAGTTGGTTATCTTTGTTTTCGGACGGATGTATCTACCTACTTCTCTCTTGCTTAGCTTCGTCATCTCAGTCATCGTCAAAATTACTTCAGGTTGGCTAAATGGCAAAAAGGTTGCACGATAAGTAAGTCAGTAAGTAGGAATTACTACATATCATGGAGGCAACTTCAACTCATGTCCCAGATTCAACTTGAATTTATATCATAACTGCATGCATTCTCCAAGTACCACAGCACGCTACAGCACGGCAACAATGTCTATGCTCTAGAGGTAGAACCATCACACAGCAAAGGTAGTACTAACACTATCACCCTCAGCACCCCATATGAAAGCGATGAACGCAAACTCAGGTAACAACAATCAGCAAATCAAGTTTCTCTTTGCCCGTCTTAGGGAGCAACTTGAGCAACAAAGACTAAGCCGCGAGAAGAGCATGGCAGAATCGGGCACTGAATCAAAAGAAGGCGAGGATAGTCATTGTCCCATCAAGAATAAGGATTATTCATCCAAATCCTCGAATTCGAACTCACGTGGCAGCACAGTTACCGCTGCATCCGACGTTCCAAAGGCGCCTGCGCTAGGGAAGCAAAAGGCGAGGCAGGAGGGTTTGTCAAGAAATTTCCTCTATTTCGAACAGCCCAGGATTGCCACAGAGGAAGAGATTCAAGCTATAGTAGACTTCGCAGACACGTGCTTCCTTTCTGTTAAGCGCAAAAGCACTGGCGAGGTCGGAGATGATAAGGAGTGAAAACTCTTAGCTTACCTCGTAATATCGCTACGGAGAGGTGTGTACTATTTGAAACAAATTTGTACAGCAGTTTTATTAGGGCAACTTTGAATTCACACTTGCGTATGTAAAAGAGAGGGCAATATGATGATTACCCTGTGTGTGTCTGTACTGAGTTATTTTAAAATAAGCAGATGATAGCCAACACTGAGATGCGGATGCGTTGATACTCCGATAGAGAATAGATGCTCAGATATCTTCGATGTAATAGGTAGGACCTCAGATGGTTCCGACCATAGAAGCGAAGCCCAGCCTTCTGGCCAGTTCTTCGTGACGACAATTCATGTCTACTTACAGCTTTTGGTGGATCAATGCGTAAAATGAATATGAAGAAGAACCGTGCTCAGTCTGTGTACTATAATTACGTGCACTGCTTCCTGCATGAGGGCCTCAAAGGCCCGAGTGCAGGAAAAGCGGGGCGCGTAATTATGTATTCAATCCTATGTACAAACTCGCTGTATTTTAGCGAGTACAGAATACACCCACATGCGTAGGAATCAATACAGTAGGCCCTCGTGTATTTTGACAAGTACCGGATTAAAAATAAAAAAGTGGATTTAGTTTCAGTTCCCACGTAGCATCAGCCCTCAAATCAACGTAGGAACCGTCCATACGTACGTTCTAGACGTGAATTTTCTCAGGTACAATTATAACCGCTCGGGTTTACAAAATTTAATCGCTGCAATAAGACAAAACTTGAGAACCGTTCAGACACTTTTCGTCGTGAAACGTGAATCAGCCTCCAAGTTTGACGTGATGAGATGTGGTCGCAACCTTGGTCGCAAGGCAATGCCTCATGCCGAACAGCCTAAGCATGATTGTGACCGAAGGCTCTATTGCAAGTTCATACACTCTGCTGTCATTTCATCTCTATAGGTGAGAAGACCGAAATATCAAAGTTAAGTTCTTGACTTCGTCCTACCTACTTACTCCTCTAGAAAAGTACCTACAGCATGTTGTGCGTGTTGTCTTCTCACGCAGCAAGGGCCGCTAGTCGTAAAATGAGATTTGGCAAAGGCCCAATGCACTTTAGATATATCCGTTCGACAGTTCAGTACCGCTCCACCTGAATACACCACTCACCTGCATCGAGGTAAAATACAGGAGTTTTGCATGCATGGGGTTGAATACTTACTTATGTATGTACACTCGTGGTACATAATATTTGATGAAGGATGAGGATAGATAGATAGATTATTGACTGCCAAGAATGGGTTACATCGTGTTGCTACCAAAAAACATGATGGTGGTGCTAAAGCCGCGAAGAGACCAAGGAACACTGTACGTAAGCATGAAGATCCATTTATGTACTACTCCAATCAAGAGACGAGGATGAATGCCTTGCTCTTGAGCGATGGCGACGGCGGCAATGATGGACAGGTAGCCCCAGCGTTACAAGAGCGGAAGACGAGGATCTCTTTTGAGCTTCACCCGTCTTTACTGCTTGAGGATTTGCTGCCAGATAATGGTCAAGGATTACCACTAGACGAAGATGACACCGGGGGAGATGCATTCATTCTATTGGCCCACTTCCCCGAAGCGTTCTGAGCTTCCTCAAGTTTTTCCTCACAGAAAACCAACGTCGCGCCTTGATCCTGCATGGCTGTCACGTAGGTGGGAATAAAGAAACTAGAGAAGACTCAGGTACTGTGTTAGTATATAGTTTGCAAGGAAACACTTTGAGTGATTACTGTATATAGGCTCTACAGAGTGCACGCTACTTATGTTAGTGCCTGTGTGTGTGGGGCTTTAGGTTATTTCTGTGCTACGGTAAACTACGTGTCACTGGTATTTTGAATTCTGGCCCGTTTGTGCCGGTGAAAAAGAAAAGCACCTGTAAATGGCTGAGAAGACTCTTGAGTCGACTGAGAGCTACTTCTTTGTGAAGTAAATCTGCCACCTGTACTGTACAATAAATATGAAATTTGGTCATCATTAAGTGACGACGCTGTTATCGGGCCATTGTTGCTCTCATAGAGTGCTTGAATGGCAGCTAGTCCTGCTGAGCCGTTTGCCTTACAAACCGTTCTCCCGAATATTTGTGTGTAGTAGGTGCTTGGGTCTGGGCTTTTGTAGGATCCCCCATAGTGATAGTTTCGTTGTTTCGATTTCCAAATTGAATCAGCTCGTTCTAGGATGTTTGATGGGGTTCTAGTGAATGCTTGGTGAGTCATTTTGGATGCGTTTGGAAATTTGGACTTGTCGATGTTGTGGAGTGTTTTGTAGTCGCCATTTGGAGGCGTGCCGTATAGGAAGTAATTAATTGTAGGTCCGAAGAGTCCTAGTGGGCTGATTGCAAAAGGAAGTAGTTGCATGTTGTCTGAGAATAGCTCTCCGATGATTTGTTCTCCGGTAAGTGTTATTTGTGATGAGCTGTCGGTCTGAGATGTATTTGAACCTCTGCCTCTTTGAAACTTGCTCTTCTCTGCCGAAAGGAGTGACGCGACGATATTGTTTGATTTAGCGCTACTTCCACCTCGGGATGGAGAAGGACAAGTGTCAGAGTTGCATGTGATCATGTCAAATCCGATTTTTGATAGTTTACATCTGAAATGGCCTTCGTTTGAGACGATTGGGAGGTTGAAATGGGTGTCGAATGGTTTGATGTTGGACTTCTTGATGCTGCGGACTAGGCCTGTAGTTTCTTTTCTGATTTTTGAATCTGTGAGTTGGATAAAAGGAATGAGTGTTTCCATCTCTTTGTGCCACATATCTCTCCATTTGTTGTGCATCTTTGTTTTGATTTGTTTGCTGAGGCTGCATTGATATAGATGGTCTCCTTTTGTATCGAAGTCTTGTTTGCAGCAGGGGCATTTGAGTTGTTCTGTTGTTTCCCAGATATTCATTCGTAAAGAGCGGAGGAGGTTGAATCTAAAGAGGCGGTTGTCTTGTCTATTTTCTTCTTCGCTTCTTGGAAGGTCTAGGAGTCCTTGACCCATCTTGCCGTCGATGATTTCCGCGATGTTGTGTGTGCTGTTGCTTGGGAGGTAGGTGATCATTTTTCTGCCTTTAATGATTCTATTTCGCTCAGAGACGTTGTATGCTCACTATCAACATATAATGTTTGGTTAGTCATAATTTCGCCCCTCTAGAGAGAGGGCTAATCAGACGAACTTTAAAATTTCTGTTATATATTATCTGTACGTTGATAGGAGTATGTTGTAGTATCCGTGTCGATCTACTTTTACGTTTACTCAAAAGTAGGCCTTCACCCAAATAGCAAACTTCAAGGACAAACACGCGCAGGCCTATGTATTTATGAACAATAACTTCAGTTCAGGTAGCAACCATCCCATCTCACAAACTGCTCTGCTCAAAAAATCAATTCATACTTAACTTCTCCATCTCATAAGTAATATCACACGGTGCTACTGATTCCCCTCCTCTCTTAAACACCACACCACCATGACTTCCATTTCTGCCATAAACACTTCCCCCGCCAAGAATGGGTTACATCGTGTTGCTACCAAAAAACATGATGGCGGTGCTAAAGCCGCGAAGAGACCAAGGAACACTGTACGTAAGCATGAAGATCCATTTATGTACTACTCCAATCAAGAGACGAGGATGAATGCCTTGCTCTTGAGCGATGGCGACGGCGGCAATGATGGACAGGTAGCCCCAGCGTTACAAGAGCGGAAGACGAGGATCTCTTTTGAGCTTCACCCGTCTTTACTGCTTGAGGATTTGCTGCCAGATAATGGTCAAGGACTACCACTCGACGAAGATGACACCAGGGGAGATGTAGTCATTCGAGACCTTCAGCGTCTGATCCTTGGCCGTGGTCCTGGTCGATGATAATGCTTTCGAGATCAAGAGTATGAAAATTCAAAGACCAGAATGTTTCGAATGTAAATGTATGATTTAGATGAAATTCGATATAAATAGGATTTACATTAGAATGGACCTTCGCGCTGCTTATTGCGTATGTACCTAATTGCAGACGACAAGAAGAGTGATTGTTAGTTCCAGGACCAAAATATATGAACTAACCTCTTCTCATTAGCTGCAATGGGCAAGAAGTTCAGATCCAGCTTTTGCCCCAGAAACAGTTCTTGCTTGAGTACCAAGCTGAACTAATTCTATTTATCATCATCTGATTGTCCGCTCGTTTACAATGCAAAATCTGAATCGTAACGCAGCAAAGATACAATACGAAGTAAATGCCAAAATTGAGTCTATACAAAAAATATCACAACTGTGATAAGTTATTCTACAAGTTTCAAAAATGGTAAGCGCTACTCTCTCCATAAGTAGCTACATATATTTCGGAGGAGTGTGCGAGTGAGAACGTTGTTCCGAGTATACTGAGAACTCGTGTTTGAATGATTAATACCTGCGAGGCTGCTGTAGTTTACTGAGACAGCCTCAGAAGATAGAGTTAAGCTTGAGGGTTAAGACTCCTGATCATCTCCACCCTTGTCAGTGCTTCTTCTGCGCTTCCCAGAAGGGAAGTACTCGTTGGCAAAGTCTACTAATGATTGAATCTCATCCTCTGTAGCAATTCTGGACGATGCAAAGTAGCGGGAATGGGAGCTTCTTGACAGACCCTCTTGCTGCGTTTTCCGCTTCCCTAGCGTTGGCGAAGGTGCCTTTGGAGGAACATCAGGAGCAGCAGCAGCAGTGGTGGTGGTCGTAGGTGAATTCGAGGTTGAGGGATTCGATGGATAATCAAATGTTGGCTTGTCCCACGAAAGAGGTCGGATGTTCGCCACTCTCTTCCGTTCCGCCTCCTTCGCCTTGGCCTCTGCAGATAGCCTCATAATGACCTCAATCCTCTTGGCACGTGCTAGCTTCTCCGCTTCGTCACAGTCATCCTCTTTGAATGTGACGTACGGCAGTGTGTATGGTGGTGGAGACCGTACTTCACTGTTGACACCTTGAGGGGTCGACGATGGCTTCTTCTCGTCAGTGCAGGAAGTTTGTGCGCAACGACGGTTGATCGTATTCTTGATGGGCCCGCAATGACTGCTATCCTCGCTGTCGTCGTCTGATGATTCTGTGCCGGATTCGTACACCATGCTGCTGTTCTCGTGTTGTTGTCTTTGATGCTCAAGGTGCTCTCTGAGGCGGGCGAAGAGAAACTTGATTTGTTGGTTATTGTTGCCAGAGATCGAGTTCATATTGAAATGATATGAGGTGGAGGTGATGATGCAGTTATTGAGCGTTTTGAGCCTTACTGTGTGTCGGAGAACCTACTTATTACCTAAAGCGAAGGAGTGTTGTCGGAGTGATGTCGGCTCTGTCAGAGATTGCATGCAGTTTCACTTTTACTTGTTCGCATCAGAGCAAGATTTTGGTTATCAAATCTCCTTGGGACAGGCCTGTGCCGGAGAAGTTAAAGTTGAAGATAAGTATGGTAGTGATCTGCGCCGCCATTTAAGGTTTTTGATATGCTGTGTCCAGTCGCCAAATTCAAATTCAAATTCGTCAAGCTAGTCGTATCGGCGCGCCATGCGACGCACCGGCGCCATGAGACGCACGACGCAACTTCCCTCTTGACGACAAAAAAGAGCTGCACCATGACGGCATCCCATCCTACTACCCCAACTAAATGTCGACATTCCGAAGTAACAATGTACATTCTTGACCATTTTTTGACGCTGAATTCAATGGTTTTATCACTGGCTCGCCATATTCAGCACAAAGAGACGGTTGACCGCCACAATAGCGGTGGTGATTTTCATCCCCTCCGCCGCAGAGCACCTGTTGCCAGTAGCATATAGGCGTCGTTTCGGTCCATGAAACAGCAAGTAAGGTTGTAGGGGCGACCAATATTATATATATGGATGAAATATGCGCTAATTAACCGGGTGTGGGCCTCATGCAACGCCTATCCAACCTACCAAATCTATGAAGTCGATTTAGAAAGATTTCCACAATTTATCTCCATCAATAGTGGGTATATATCTGACACAAAACATGTTGAAACCACACCATGGATCATAGTTGTCTTGTCTACTACATGATAATCAAGATTGTTGAGGTGGACTGCTCCATCTTACCACAGTGACTACTGCAATCCTCGGTTTCCTCGACAACTACTGATTGTGGGTCATGAGAAGCCCATCCAAATACGCCTACACGAGTGTTGTGGCATGATAATGACGTCTCCTCCATGTGCAATTGGGAACCTTTCGCCTCATCAAATCAACAGCCATCTATTGTGCGCCTTTTGCTGTGGTTGGAGACAATGTTACAACTGTTATCAGTGCCTTTCCTATAAAATCTCATGGAATGAGAGGCCGAATGATCGACATAAAACTCCATGATTGCGTAGATGTTGCGTGTAATTAATACATCCGAGTAAGCTAAACAATTATCATAGCTTAACAGATGGAGTTATTGATGATCTACTACTATTCTGTTGTCTAAATTACATAATCATGAGCATCTTTTGACATGCCCGGTATGTGCAGATTTTCATGTGTGTGTGCGTCACCTGCAATTATCACCAAATCCACTTTGAATTAGACGCTACAGCTTACATAATCGGAATCAGCGTGAAAAATTGGGTTTGGGAGTGTCTTCTTAGTGTTGGTAGAGGGTGTATATATGGGATCGATAATGCTATGGTTTGCCTTCGGATTCGTCATGTCAGATGCACTTTTTCAAGATTTTTTTACTGTTCGTGCGTAAGTACCTCAAATATCGAGGCAATTGAACGGAGCACCACCACCAGCCGTACAAAATACATTCCAAACAGTATAAATAGAAAGTTATTAGTCTTTCAACATAAAGCATCGGCATATTATTGGCCAATATTGGCGTAGTAATGCCAGATTTTCTGCGACGCAACAAGATTTGGCTGGGTGTTGGGGAGAAAAATACCTATAAAAATCCATAATATCACTTGTTGTGTTCGATATTGGATTTTCTATCCGATCGTCGACGCATCGACGCATGCGTCGCATGGCGCGTCGACTAGCAAGTAGGTAAATAAGTATGGCGAATATATTTCATTGTTAGTGATATGATACTTAGGCTCTACCCTGATAGAATCTCTGCCTCCCAAGTCCCAAGGCTCCAATCGACGTTATATTGATTAGATAGAGTACATAAGTACGTAGGAGTAAAGATTAACGCAATGTACCAGAGGGCAAACGAGGGCAAACAGAGTCAAAATATCAGCTCCGCTTGTAGTAGCCCGATTTTAATGATTCCAAGCGCACCATTATTATCAGCAGGGTGGTAGTGAAGAGTCTGTCTAATATTATGCCGTAATTCCATTGCTAACAACCGATAGAAAGGGCATCTTTCTCTCTCTCTATAAAGAGCTAAGAGAGAGTGTCTGAATCAATTGGTATTTTATGCGTAGTATTGAAGGGCTACTTGAACAACTTCTTGATTAACTTCAACTAGAGAGTAAGGTTTTGGGTATTCGGCAGTCAAAATCCGAGATTCGGCAGTCATTCGGCAGTGGGGTGTAAAAAGTCCCATTTGACAGTCATTCCCAGTTGGAGATGGTCCCATTTGGTAGCTATTCCCAGTTGGAGATGCTGAGCCGAAAAATATTTTCTCCTACAGATAATCACAAAATCATCCTTATTATTGCAGTTTTGGATAGATCTAGTACATTAGAGTATGTAGAAATTTTTAATTATGAAAAAACACCCAATATTGACCAAGATATAAGGAAAACAGCTGAGTGCCGACGAGTGCCCGGAGTGCCGAATATGGCCCCCGAAAAACGGCAAATCCGGCAGTGACGAATACCCAAAACCTTACTAGAGAGTTGATGTGAATCCAGTCACAGTATCGGGGTAAACCTTTTGCCGATTAAGTACAATAATATGTAACTTCCCCTCTCCTCTGATTTCTGATTTCCAGAAGTAAGATTTCAGATTTCCACAGGTGCACATCAAAACTGTTTGAGCAGCATCTGTAGTCAAGAACGGCAGCGAATTCGCCGCAACCTAGCTCTGGAGAGGCCTAAAATGTCTCTAAAATGTCCATCTCCCAACAAGATCATAAGTAGGTACTAACGGCTCCAACTCGATGCTCCACGTCCAACCAAATTGAAATTCTAACATGCTGCCCTCTCTCTAGATACTTCGAAAAACTTCCTAGGTGCTTCACAACTCCAAAAGCAAATCTTAGTCTTATTGTACAGAGATTTTCACGATTTCACCGCAACTTAGGCCCAATGTCCCTGCAAGATTTAGATACATAGTGCATCAAAACTTCCCGACCACTCAAATTTGACACCCACCAGCTGTGCAACAAGCAGCAGTCGCAAAAGATACTCATTTGTCTAGAGGACAACGACGAGTGCCAACCAAAGAGAATTGACTCCTCTGTCGACCACCGCAATGAATCAGATGAACAACTTCGCAGCGGCAGCTTTCGATGAACAACTCAAATGTGTTTCCAACCTAGTCGAGGATGAAAATCGAGCTTGTCCGTGCAGTGAAGCAGGCAAAGAGAATGTGAGTGTTACCTTTGCCAATACGAGCAACAATAAGCGAGCAGTCAGCTTTGCACCTTCTTGCCAAGTAATCCATGTCGGCAGCGATTATAATCAAGCTCATTACCTATGCCACGAAGCCGTCAAAGAGGGTTCTTCTCAGGGATGCCCCGACGGCAAGATAGGTGGCATTCTCGGGCCGAAGAAGAGGAGGGGTCTCCCTCAAGCTCAAGGCTCCTTTGATGGTGACGCGGCTCCCTGCCCCTACAAGATGACCAAGAAGCGAGCTGTCAGCTTTGCTCCTGCATGTCCTACAATTCATCTCATTGATGACCAAACTCAAGGCATTGAAGACGAGCTCTGGTATTCTCAAGATGACCTCATGGATTTTGAGGATGAGGCTTTCCTATGCAGCCAAATGATTCAAGATAGTGAATCTCAAGGAATATTCGAATCTGAGCTTGGTCACATACTTGGGCTCGAGAAGATCATTCTTTGTGGTAGTTACTTCGATCGGAGAGACACTTTGATACAGACTGTCTTGAATGAACAAGTTGTTCAGCAGCTTGTAAAGGATCTCAGGTTAAATGACTATAAGTTACTTCAAGGCAACGGATCAGATAAAGATAGCAACCCCGAGGATGTGAGTCTTGTGCGTCTGGCCAAAACATCCGACAGACTCTCGCGTTGGGCACGAGAGCGTGCTTCTATGGCTGCATTCACGCTTGAGCACGATCTTAAAACCTGAGAAGCTTGATGTGGACGTTGTTGCTAAGCTATGAAGACTAGCCTTTGTATTTCATTTGTGTAAGTATATATTGTACTTGGGTAGATTAAGACACAATTATTTAAGGTATCTCAATCAGTATGAATTGACACAGAAGTATTGGAGAAGTACTCCTATTGGTATAATGCGTAGTAGGGCTACATCGGCTGGAAACGGACTGACGAGGACGAGGACATAAAGCTGTATTGTACTTGGACACACATGCGGACGGACAGGAATTTCAAGCGAAATGACGGGTAAACCTGCTTCGCTCGACTACATAAATTATTGAACAAGACAAGTTCATGATGTTACAGACGAAGCTTGGACATCTCGGATGAGAGATATCTGGAATGAAAGATGTGAAAAAAGCAACATACAAAAAGGAATAAATGATAAAACGTTGCTGAGCGAAATAGAATTATTAAATTAATCGTATGTTACAGTTTGAAGCCAAATTCTTTCGAAACATACTAGTTAGCAGTAGCTCAGAACGCTTCGAGGAAGTGGGACAATAGGTTTAAGTTCCTTTGAAGCACTTGCGGCAGGAGCCTTGCTAGTCTTCGCATCATTCCTTCGAAGTGACATCGATGCCTTCTGTAAGAGCTTTACCACATTGATATTTGCGTCTGAAACAATAGCGTATTCGAGGGGGGACATTTCATCTTCATCTTCCACCAAGACAGATCGCAAAGATGCAGAGAGGAGAGCCCTGACGACGTCGACTGTGGGTGGTGCCCTTGGAGTCTGATCATCTCCTTCAAACAAGACACATTCGCTGTCACATGCGAGGTGGAGAGGCAGCCTTCCATCTTCATCTTGTAGGTCGCATGCTTGGGGGTAGGCCTTGACGAGGCGGCGGATGATCAGATCATCGGCGCCAGTTCCACAAGCAACATGAAGTGGTGTCCGGCCTACGCAATCTTGTCCCTTGAGTGCATCGCTTTGAGCATGAATCATGGCTTCAAGGACGTGTAGAGGAGGATTGTACTTGACGGCGGCATGAAGAAGAGTCATCCCGTTGAACTCATCGCACTTTTGGATGTGTTCTGATACAGCCCTGAAGAGCTTGTGCTCAGAGGCTACCTTCTCGAGTGCGGCCCATTCTTGACTGTGGATCAAGTCAAGAACAACTGCCACGTAGTTCATAAGCTTATTTACTGAGATGGTCATTGTGTTAGTTGGTTGGTTAGTTTGTTAGTTTTGACAGAATGTGAAATTATGAGCAAAGAGAACAGAGAGCATAGATGTGACTGTGAATGAGCGAGCCAAGCTGTGCAATTTTGAAGACAAAGTCCGGCAAAGGCCTCTTCAACAGACTTTTTAAGTATATACAGTTTTTTTCATGGGCAAACAAGTTGAAGCTCAGAGGCCTCTGCAAATTATTTTCACGACTAATCTTCATTGGAAGAGTTTTATACTAGGAGTATCTTCATTGTTGAACGTGAACAACTTCTTGATCAACTTCAACTCTAGAGTTTGTGTTGAATCCATTCACAGTATAATGGAAGAACTGTACCCCCTTTGAAAAGACTGAGCTCAGGGGGCAGGGGGCATATTCGTATGTCAAATCACTTTAGATAGATGTGTAGATACATAGTGAAATACGACCCTTGAGCTGATAGAATGTCGGATTGGTGAAAGCTCCAAGAGGGTAAATTATTGTTTCCCTTCTGAATTCCATAAGATTTCCACAGATGCACATCACAACTGTTTGAGCAGCATACGGCAGCGAATTCGCCGCAACCTAGGCCTAATGTCCATCTCCCAACCTGCAAGATACTTCAATTAGATTTCCACTGGTGCAGCACGCACAACTGTTTGAGCAGCATCAGTAGTCCGCACCTAGAGAAACAGGCCTAAAATGTCCATCTTCTATCTCCCAATCTCCCAATCTCCCAACCCAAATATCGTCATCCTTAGGTCCGTTCCAACTCGTTGCTCCACGTCCAACCAAATTTGAAATTCTAACATGCTGCCGTTCTACTTCCACAAAACATCCATAGATGCTTCACAACTCCATAAGCAACTCTTTAGTCTTAATGTACAGAGATTTCACCGCAACTTAGGCCCAATGTCCCTGCAAGAGTCCATCAAAACTTCCCGACCACTCGAATTTGACACCCACCAGCTGTGCAACAAGCAGCAGTCGCAAAAAGATACTCATTTGTCTAGAGGACAACGACGAGTGCCAACCAAAGAGTATTGACTCCTCTGTCGACCACCGCAATGAATCAGATGAACAACTTCGCAGCGGCAGCTTTCGATGAACAACTCAAAGGTGTTTCCAACCTAGTCGAGGATGAAAACCAAGATTGCCGGTGCAGTGATGCAGGCAAAGAGAATGTGAGTGTTACCTTTGCCAATACGAGCAACAATAAGCGAGCAGTCAGCTTTGCACCTTCTTGCCAAGTAATCCATGTCGGCAGCGATTATAATCAAGCTCATTACCTATGCCACGAAGCCGTCAAAGAGGGTTCTTCTCAGGGATGCCCCGACGGCAAGATAGGTGGCATTCTCGGGCCGAAGAAGAGGAGGGGTGTCCCTCAAGCTCAAGGCTCCTTCGATAGTGACGCGGCTCCCTGCCCCTACAAGATGACCAAGAAGCGAGCTGTCAGCTTTGCTCCTGCATGTCCTACAATTCATCTCATTGATGACCAAACTCAAGGTATTGAAGACGAGCTCTGGTATTCTCAAGATGACCTCATGGATTTTGAGGATGAGGCTTTCCTATGCAGCCAAATGATTCAAGATAGTGAATCTCAAGGAATATTCGAATCTGAGCTTGGTCACATACTTGGGCTCGAGAAGATCATTCTTTGTGATATTTACTTCGATCGGAGAAACACTTTGATACAGACTGTCTTGAATGAACAAGTTGTTCAGCAGCTTGTGAAGGATCTCAGGTTAAATGACTATAAGTTACTTCAAGGCAACGGATCAGATAAAGATAGCAACCCCGAGGATGTGAGTCTTGTGCGTCTAGCCAAAGCATCCGACAGACTCTCGCGTTGGGCACGAGAGCGTGCTTCTATGGCTGCATTCACGCTTGAGCACGATCTTAAAACCTGAGAAGCTTGATGTGGACGTTGTTGCTAAGCTATGAAGACTAGCCTTTGTATTTCATTTGTGGAAGTATTGTATTGTAACAATTATTTAAGGTATCTCAATCAGTATGAATTGACACAGAAGTATTGGAGAAGTACTACTATTGGTATAATGCGTAGTAGGGCTACATCGTCTGGAATCGGACTGACGAGGACGAGGACATAAAGCTGTATTGTACTTGGACACACAAGCGGATGGACAGGAATTTCAAGCGAAATGACGGGTAAACCTGCTTCGCTCGACTACATAAATTATTGAACAAGACAAGTTCATGATGTTACAGACGAAGCTTGGACATCTCGGATGAGAGATATCTGGAATGAAAGATGTGAAAAAAGCAACATACAAAACGGAAAACGATAAAACGTTGCTGAGCGAAATAGAATTATTAAATTAATCGTATGTTACAGTTTGAAGCCAAATTCTTTCGAAACATACTAGTTAGCAGTAGCTCAGAACGCTTCGAGGAAGTGGGACAATAGGTTTAATTTCCTTTGAAGCACTTGCGGCAGGAGCCTTGCTAGTCTTCGCATCATTCCTTCGAAGTGACATCGATGCCTTCTGTAAGAGCTTTACCACATTGATATTTGCGTCTGAAACAATAGCGTATTCGAGGGGGGACATTTCATCTTCATCTTCCACCAAGACAGATCGCAAAGATGCAGAGAGGAGAGCCCTGACGACGTCGACTGTGGGTGGTGCCCTTGGAGTCTGATCATCTCCTTCAAACAAGACACATTCGCTGTCACATGCGAGGTGGAGTGGCAGCCTTCCATCTTCATCTTGTAGGTCGCATGCTTGGGGGTAGGCCTTGACGAGGCGGCGGATGATCAGATCATCGGCGCCAGTTCCACAAGCAACATGAAGTGGTGTCCGGCCTACGCAATCTTGTCCCTTGAGTGCATCGCTTTGAGCATGAATCATGGCTTCAAGGACGTGTAGAGGAGGATTGTACTTGACGGCGGCATGAAGAAGAGTCATCCCGTTGAACTCATCGCACTTTTGGATGTGTTCTGATACAGCCCTGAAGAGCTTGTGCTCAGAGGCTACCTTCTCGAGTGCGGCCCATTCTTGACTGTGGATCAAGTCAAGAACAACTGCCACGTAGTTCATAAGCTTATTTACTGAGATGGTCATTGTGTTAGTTGGTTAGTTTGTTTGTTCGTTTGTTTTTTTGTTTTGACAGAATGTGAAATTATGAGCAAAGTACATAAGTAGAGAGTACGATAGCCTGAGAGTGGAAGAGGCTACTTTCATGTCATGTAATCTTTTTAATCGTTGATTGATATGTAGGTGAGGCCAAATAATGAATGCATGCAATAATTCTCAGCACTAAGTTTGAAGCAAAAGGCCTCTTTCAGACACGAGTACAACGAGTATTGTACAAGTGTATACTCCGAAAATGACGGACGGATAAATGTGATGTTAGGCAAACTGAGGGAGGCCCATCTAACCCAGGGAATTTAGGCCTTTGATCGGAGAGACCTTTTACAGACTGTCACGCGTCACCTACATACGTACCACACAACTTAGGATCTTCAGACACCTGTCTGAGTCACTCGAGTCACCCTACATTGAATCTTGAGACACCTGTCTGAGACTCGAGTCACATTGGATCTTGAGACACCTGTCTGAGTAAGCATTCTAACCATAAGTATGTGCATAAATAATATGCAGAGTCCCTGAAAGAGGACTTCCATTATGACAGAAGATGACCAACTTGATAGATAGATAGAGGTAGATAGATTATTTTAGTTGCTACTCCCTCTCTAGAGAGGCACTAGAGTGCCAGTAGAGAAAAGAGAACTTAAACCAGGAGTGGCTCGGGCTGGTCCCGAAGACGCAATGTGGGGCCTGTTGGGCACTAACTGGTCGACGGATGTGGAACGCGAAGGCTTTGGTGCAGGCAAGATCCTAGTACCTACCTACATAGGGTAACAGTCTGTCTTGAATGAACAAGCTGTTCAGCAGCTTGTGAAGGATCTCAGGTTGGTTGACTATTACTTTCTTCAAGTTCAAGGCAATAAATCAGATGAAGAATCAATGTTTTGCGTCTGGCTAAGACATCGCGTGCTTCTATGGCTGCTTTCACGCTTGAGCACGACATTGCTACCTGAGAAGCTTGATGTGGACGTCTTTGCTAAGCTATCGCATGAGGGCTATTCGCATTTCATTTGTACAAGTTGTACTTGGGGTAGATTAAGACGCAATTTAAGGTTTTGATATGCTGTGAACACCAATCTAGAGAGTAGAGAGTATCTGAATCAATATAATATATTGTTGACTGACTCAGAAGTATTGGTATCATATGCGTAGTAGGGCTATCATCGTCTGGAATCTGACCAAACGCGGCAATATAAAACTATAATTGTGAGCTGTGAAGTGGTCAGGGTGGAAGTGGAAAGCGGATTGCATTTTGGTTATAGCATTACATGGAATTTGTTGCTTCTTAAGTGGCATCATCTTATTGCAGTACTGGTACTGGAGAGAGGTCCATTGCTCTATAATTCTACGCTACATTCCTTCTTCCGCCTCTTGTGGATGTGTACCAACTACTCTTTTGAGATATGAGCTCTTCGCCCCCTTCCCTTACAATGACAAGCGAAGAGAACTTCATGTAGATCTTCTACAGTGCCATTTTGATTTCACATCCATTCTCTCAATATCATCCAAAATGATCCTTGTTCCATTGCTCTATACTACGTCGTTGATTACTTGAAAACCAGTTACTAGCCAAACACGTGGCAAGCAACATCCTCATATCCATATAATAATGTTCTGGATTATCACCGTACCCCTTCTCCAAATCAGTAAAGCATGAGCGTACGCAATTGTAGATTTTGTTGGAATCAATATCGTCTGGTTTGTTTTCCAAATATCTGGATATCAACTGAGATAATTGCACTACATTCCCTCGTTCAAAGTTATAATAGCCATGGAATAACTTTGGCAAATCTGGACGATCGCGGAGTGATTGTTTGAGGGACTTTTTATCGTCTTTCAAATCATCAATTTTGTCTTCGGCGTCACTCAACTTCCTTTTCAGACGCTTCTTGTCCTCTTTCAGACTTTCGATTACTCGTTTTGTCCGCTCCAATTCATCCTTTGCAGATTCCAATTGTTCCGCCAAGCCATTGATTGTATTCCTCCCCACCAACGCTCGGCTCACAGTGCAATTTTGAGTATGGGCCGCATAATCTGAAATAGATCCTCTCCAAGCACATCCGCTATCATGACCACCGCATTTCACCTGAATACTGCTCCATACACGAAAGGATATTCCCTCCATTCGTTTAAGTTGACGGTGCGTGCATGGCCGACGGTCGATGGGGCAAATGTTATTCTGATTGAGAGCTTGACGAATGCACGGTTTGCAGAACAAGTGATCACATGGAGTGATCCGTGGTTCAGCGGGTACCGTCATGCAGATCGAGCATATGAGATCATCTGGTATGTTGTCTTGGTTTAAAGCGACGGGTGGTGCTGCTGTGTTGGACGTCATGGTCAGCTGGTACTTACCAATTACCAAGCTACAAGAGCGTCGGCTACAAGTGGCAAGAGATAAAGTGGCAAGTAAGTGGAAATCGTCTTGTAGACCCACGTAGGAATTCAATAATGCCAATGGCGGCAAAATAACGCATCTCATAGACACGGGACACTAACTGGACACGGGACCACGAAAATGCACGTCCGGGCTGCCCGTGCGTCCTCTGCACGTCCAGTTTCTTGGATGTGCATTGAGTGCCGTTTGACATTACACATGTCGTGCAACTCTTCTAGTATTCGATACACACGACTTGAAACTGCAGAAAATGGCGTTACACATGAAGTGAAACATCAGAAAATGGATCCCGTGCATCCCGGACGTGCATTTTCCTCAGCTCATAGACACGATGCATCAAACAAAAATCACAATTATGAGCTTGACAAATCTTTCTTTGAGATTGGTTGGCATAAATCGATACCAACCATGAGTTTCATTCCTTCTTCACCATTAGACTGGAGTAGAGGATCGGCCACGAGGCGATCCACAGGCGGCGGCATTCTAGATTGGAGCCGTGGCTCGATGTCGTCAAGACGATCCGGAGGAGGAGGAGGTGTCGACGAGAACAACAACAAGGATACCAACTTTGATCTCGATCGTTCATCGTCCAAAGCCAACAACGGCGTACGCCGTTACATCCGTCACATGTCTGACCTAATCAAGGATCCAATAGAACTAGACTTGGATATTCAACGATTGCAAAATGCACTGCGTGAGGCTGGCGAGCATTCACTGGGTGTAGATGCCATAACGGTTTGGCTGGTCGATGAGGAGAGTGGGAAGTTAGTTCATCCCGAGGGCGGTTGGTGGAGGAGTAGCAATATGGAGGTTACTGCAGCTGAGCAGAAGGAAGCTGTGGGGCGATTGGAAGATAGTACCAGACTAGATTATGTCCCGGCCAACGCTGTTCTACCTGGCAGTGAGTATAACTTTGTATTTATTTATCTTTGTACGTTCGATCTATGTATAAAACTCACGACATTATCTGGTTCATTTGATCTGGACTTTCTTCTGCATATACACAGCTGATATAGCAGGAATCTTGTGGACAGAGTCACGTGGGGGTATGGGGCGTATGAAAAGTGTTGGATCTTCACTCGGACTTGCTAGTATGCGTCGAGCCTTCGACTCAAGCGTATCTCTAAAGTCACTTGAGCAGACAAATGATGCATCGAACGTTGTTGCATCACTGAACTATCAACCGATCCGTTGGAGAGATATTAAATCCATCAACCAGGATCCAGACTCAGCCAAAGGTCCACGGCTTGCTCTTATGGAAGAAGCTGGCTTTACTATGGCAGCAGGTATCACATTTCAATACATGCATCATCAGGGCATTGTCGTATTCCTGACCACAGTGAAGGATAAGACAGATGACGGATTGACATGTGTAACAAACAGTGCTTACCTGTATCAATCGGCACAGTTTATCGGTGCGGCCTTGAGTTTGGCAGAGATTCGTCGTGCAACATTGGCCGAACGATTCAAATTGAAAGACAAATGCTACAGTATGCATGAGTGTAGCGAGTATCAACGCTTGTCACTTGCATCGGTCGAAGAGGGCAAGGGCGGCGCGGCAGCTCATTTGGGCAAAGGTAGTGGTGGCACAGATGCAAACGAGCACCCAGCAGCAAAACATGCATTTATCCCTCATCAAGTTGTGGCATACTCAAACAAGCTTCGGGGTGGATCTATGCAGATACCACCATCTCTGTCATGGACTCAGAGTTTATGGACAGTATTTGGTAGCTTTGTCGGGCTCTTGGTGTTGTCTTCATTGAATGAATACTACAAGCTACTCTCAGATGAGGAGTACTTCCTTCTTATAGGACCGTTTGGTGCAATGTGCACTCTAATGTATGGTTTGTCAGCAGCACCAGCATCACAGCCAAGGAATGCTGTCATGGGTCAAGCCGCAGGTAAGTGTGTTTTTATGTAGTCTCACAATCCTCATATCATGGGCAATTCTAACATTAGCTTTCTCTTTGCTTACGTCTCTAGCTGGCGCCGTCAGTCTTGCATTCACTTACATTCCTGAATCTATTCTGCCAGTTTGGTTGCGCACAGCTATCGGGCCAGCATTTGCAATTGGAGCTATGGTGAAACTGGGTGTTGTACACCCTCCTGCTGGAGCTCATAGTGTACTGTACGCCTCTGGCAAGTACAATTTTGGATTCTATGGCTTGGTTGTCCTATCAACAGCTATAAGTGTCATACCCGCAACATTAGTAAACAATATGAGTTCCAAGCGGCAGTATCCAACCTACTGGGGCATTAATGAGACCTTCTCGTGGCTTCTCAGTGGGGTTGGTGATGCACTGGGTTATGTTAGGAAGAAGATCAAACAAGATTCGCCCATGGAAAATCTTGGAAGTGAAAGTACGAAGACAAGTGATTTGATGAAGACAGATGACACAAGCATAAGGAGTAACAAAAAAGTACAGCCAAAGAGGCTTGTGATTCAGGAAGAAGAGGATGACGACGATGGTAGTAGCCACGGAAATATGCATACTGAACCGAGCCAATGAACATTTGTGGCAAGCTTTTCTGTTGTTATATCAACTTTGGCACTCTGATATATGAGTATCCGGGCTCAATTTTGTATGCTATGATGTCAGGGCTACACTAGATATCGTTGTCTCTCTTTGTTATCGTACCCACTTCATCTTCTGTCGCCTGAATGTGAATTGATAGTTGTGACTAAATGTAATAGGCAGTAATTTTTGATTAGAGCATCAAAGCTTTGACGAGAGATACTCAGGCGTTTCTTCTTCCCAAACACGGATTTGTGTTTTGTTGCATCCTTAAAGGTACATAGATGCAATACTTTTGCGATTCACAGTCCTACGTTTTTTTGGGTTTGTCCTCATCCTCCTCGATCTTCTTCTCATCTTCCTCCTCTCGACTGGGGATAGCCGCAATATCTTCAATCTCACAGCGGATGGTAGTTGGATCATTGTCATGAAAGCGACTGGCGGCGCAGAATTGTTGGACATCATGGGCTAGAGGGCTGAGGAGGGATCAACCGCGGTCGACCGCTGTGTTGCTTAGAGAGAGGCGATGGCTGATGACGAGCAGGATTCCTTCTCCAGTCAAGCCATGACGACTCAGGAGCTTGATCCGTTCGGCAACTAGATTAGAGCCAGATGGATTGAGATTGAGACAGATGTCATGAGGCGCAAACACCGACCTACGATATCAATGCATAACAAAAACAATGTCCAGAATAAAATAATCTGTCTACATCAAGGGTAAATAAGCAGGGTTGGCGTCGTTTTGTGAAATTTCAAAATCAATTTACCATCTCGTCCGCTAACCGGTATTCGGATTTAGCGATCTCTTACGCATTCCAACGTATCGCTGCTACGATTAAAAGTGTGCAGGAAACGGCATCAAATTTTTGTTAAGTAAGAGTGTCGTTACGGCTTTGAGTTCCCTATAATTGAGTCTCGTTCCCTTTCAATGAGTCTCCGTCATTGAAAGCTCAAATTGAATATTGTACTCAACCATGGCGACGTTGCCGCCGCTGAAATAGACCTAGTTAATAGCCGTAATATGGGCCGATCGGTGGCTGATTGTTACTGTGGATTATTATGTTTATGTTATCGTGCTTGGATCCGCTGGAAACGCTCCTTGGGACGTTCAATAAGCATTGTTCAGTGGGCGGTGCTCGCCGGACGTGACCGTCTAAAATTGCCTCCATACTGCCTTCTCTCAGGGGATTTGGCAGCGGCGAGGACTCCAACACCAAAATAATAATCCATAGTAACCATCAGCCACCAATCGTCCCATATTACGGCGATTAACTTGGTCTATTCCAGCGGCGGCAACGCTGACCATGGATGCCGTGTGCCGTGCCTTGATCGGCGTTCGGCGTGGTGCGTGAGTTGCTGATCATCCTCTTCGGACCGGCACTGCGTTTCGCATTCCAGTTTGCGGACGAGACGGTAACGGTACTCGGCATTTTTACTAGGTAACATTTTTGCGGGAACCGTCGTCGCCAACCCTGCTTATTTACCCTTGTCTACACAGGTACTATGCATCTGCTAAGTATGGAATCCTTGGTGGGTGGGGATTTCTCAAGTTTAAGACAACACGATTAATCATAAGTCGGAAGTCCGAAGCTCAGAAGCAACCTAGAAGTATCAATCACGTCAAAAGATGAAGATGAAGATACAAATTGATAGTTCCATCATGGCGGCCGAGGGCGATAATAATATCACTTGGTTCACTTATGCCGGTGCAGATGGCGAAGTTATTCCTGACGATGCAACTCATGTCTTCGTGGACGTCAAAATCATTCTATAGGCATGCCAGCATCGTCGAAGTCCTTTGTCACGATAGAGTCGAAAAGATTGAAGAAAAAGCATTCTTTTGGTGCCCTCGCTTGAGACGAGTAATCATGCCGGGCGCGAAAATTGCTGAGAGGAGTGCATTCGAATGGTGTAGAGCCCTTGAGGGGTTGTAGAATGCGACAAACTAGAAATAATGAAAGAAAGAACATTTAGTGGCTGCAGATCTCTAAGGAGCATCAACCTCCCATCCGTCGAAATTGTTGGACTTTGTGCGTTCTGCAATTGTAGAGCCCTCAAGGACGCCAAATTTAGTAACAAGCTGCAAAGATTTGGTCAGATTGCATTCGGTTTCTGCACCTCTCTAGAACGAATCACCATTCCATTGAAAGATGGCATGATTACCAATAATGATATATTCATAGCGTGTATAAAGTTGAACCACGTAGATCTGGACAAGAGAGCAGAAATACGTGAAACTCTTGCTGCTTTGTACTTTGAGGAATGGAGAAAGGATATGAATGAAGAAATTGATTCAATCAACAAGATTCTTCCCAATGCAGAGGCTGGTGTATTAGGCACGTTGGGCGACGTGGAAGGAGAAAAGGCCCAGGTAATACGAAGGTGGATTAGATCCGTTCTGGACAAAATTCGTTACTGCAAAGAGCGTCAATGCATATTGGATGAGGCTGTAACTGTACTGCAGCTTGCTCTACCTCGCGATGTTGTGATGAATAATGTCCTCTCTTTTCTTGCATTGCCACTGCACAGGTTTGGAGTGGAGGATCATGAAGATGCAGGTGATGATGGTGTCGATGGAGAGCAGGATGATCAACACGACTTATGTTGTGTAATCCTGTGATGATTTTGACAATGATACTTTTGGAGGGGTAGGGGGTGACGGAGATATGGTAGAGAATGATACGTAGCGTCAGATGTTATTACTAGCACAACTATGTAACTGCTGAAAAAGGATGGGCAAAGAAAGTATTGATTCTTTGGAAGCATTGGTATGTATTTTACTGCGATGATGCATGTTGATGTGTCGCTCATGCTGTTCTTTGTACAAGTTGTAAAAGTACGTTCGTCTGTCTTGAGAACTTGAAGCAGAAGCAGCGCTGTCATTCAAATCTTTTTCCAACGCATTCGTTCTGCTTCTTCCGCCTCCAACATCAACACAACAACCAACACCACCATGCTGCATCATTATCATCGCCATCTTCTACGTTGTTTACTATCAACTTCTATCTCTATTCCTCCATCTCCATTCACCAAATAAAAAATACTACACCCACCACAACACATCTCATCCACCTCACTCCTTATTCAACTTGAGACTCAAAAAGATGGACCAAAAGAAAAACACCACATTCAAAAACAGCACTCTCAATATCGGCGGACAAAAGGCAATATTCACCGCAGTCGCCGGAACCCACAACTTCCAATTGGCCAACATGGTATCCACATAATCCTCATCCAATTGTTCCTTAATAGTATTCAAACTCTTGCCCTCCAGCACCCCCAGAAAGCCAAAGATGATAACAGTAAAGATTGGCGCTTGGACGAATTGATCAATAACGACTTTGATGGCGGTTGTGGAGGTGAAGGGATCTTCGGTGGGTGGGAGTGCTCCGTCGAGGAGGAGATAATAAAAGTGATTCCATGGTGCTTGGAGGATGAAGCCAAAGAAGGCGAAGCGGAGGAAGCGGGCAATGTCGACTGATGATGAATCTGATTCGTCACTAATATCTGTAGTAGTACTTGCTGTGGCCTGTTGGATCGCCTGACCGGATAAATCGGCAGCTCCTAAAATAACACCGGCAGTGATACTCTTGACTAATAATGGATTTGCTTCGAGTGCATCGAGATAGGAATTCCATGCGTCTGTGATGCCGCTGCCAAGTTCGGCCAAGTTGAGACATGTCGATGATACATGATGTTGTGCGTTCGATGATGTATGTATGTGTGCTTGATGCTGATGCTGATACTATTGTCTTCATGGTTGCGGTCTATCTCAGTATGAATGGTGTGTTTGTTGTGCTGGCTGCATGCAGTGTTCGTTGTAGTAAAGATGAAGACAAAATTCGTTGTAAGTAACTTCTTGTTGCGCTTGTTTGGTTCGAGGTCGAGGTGCAAGAAAGAAAGAATCATTCCACGTTCGTTACTCACATGTGCCTTGTGCCTTTCCTTTTCCTTCGCCCATGCTCACACTTAGCATGCATTGGTCGAAGAAGTAAATGCCTCTTTCAGGCATCCTTCTTCGTTCCGCCGACCCATTCATTCCGACACCCCTCCACAATTCACCAATACTCGTCACTGTGCAATGAAGTCGATCGACGGAGCCGCATTCAAAATCAGAATTGTGAGCTTGGAGAAAGAGAAGGTCGAATTGTGTGCTGTTCGGTACTGGACTTCTCCTAGTATCCCCGGACTGGACCCCCTCTCGACCCGATCAGACCCTGCTTGGTCAACAAGTACCTATGAAAATCATTCAACGATATGAGGATGACGAAGATGAGCAACAGACGAGATCTATTGTATTCAACAGATGGCTCATTCCACCCCCTTCCGTTGTTCACAAGAAAGTAGACAATAATCTCCTCCACAAATTCCTCCTTCCTATCTTCCCCTGCACTTATCGGATCAAGACGATTTCAACACCATTCGAAAGCTTCTCATCAAGCTCTATCGATTGAACGCACCGCCATGGTCAAATATCGATCTTACAATCAATGAAACTCAACTCGAGAGGGGAAGTAGTAATCCATCCATAACTTCACTCCTCCCCGTCCAATCAAGACAATTCGACCACCATTAGAATCCTCTCATCAAGCTCTATCGATTGGTTGTATTATCGAGGTCAAATATCAATCTTTTGTCAATCGACTCAACTCGAGAGGGGTTTAGAAAGTCAACCCACAGCGCCAAAGTCACTCCAAAATTTTGGAAATTTCAACAAAAGAACAGAATGACTTGTCTACCACCGTCAAAATCACCACAGCAATGTCACAATTAACAAACTGCTCCCTCGCATCAAACAAATCTCCACAATCAAAATCGACAACAAACACTGCTCGGCCAACCTGCGGTCGCCCTCGCTTAATCAACGAATTAATGGACAGTTTCGAGTTGGCACGTCGAAAATCCAAAATGACAGAGGGCGTCAATCAGCCTCATCAATGATAGTTGGTACGTCGATGATCCAAACGCCTGCGCTGAAGAACGAAGCATCGATCAGCCTCATAATGATTGGTTCGATGGTCGAAGATCTCAAAAAACCGCGACCACTTGGGACGGCGCAACATCAATATAAGCACCCCGAACTGCCCTCACAGTACAGTGTTGCTAGGTGCAACCGTCCATCAATATTTGCTGGCATCAAACAAAAAAAAAAAAAAAAACAAAATCCACACCACCTCCCCAGCAACACTGTATTTTGTTGTCGACTCCCCTCCGGTCCGCTCGCTTCATTTGATGGTTGTGGGGGGACACAGGGTCGATATCTCGCGCCTTGATACTACAACCAAACGATAGAGCTGCTCGAGAGCTTTCTAAAAAACACTACTCATCGTCTTCCTACGACCACTGGAGGGAAAGATATGGATGGCGTATGGATTTTCTGACAAAATTATTGACATACACACACGTGGGGCACACTTGGCGGAAAGTAACCCCATTTTGACCGAGTCGATTGACAAAAGATTGTTTGTGAGGCTGATACTGCGTCCTAATCGATAGATCTCGATGAGAGCTTTCCAAAACACCGCTGGTCGTTCTCATCCGATGTGGGAGAGGGGAGATATGGATGATGGATAGCTGAATTATTTCTGCGACGGTCGACGGTGGATCAGTGATTGGGTGACGATTCAAAGATGGCAACGCACAGCCATCCTATTCCAAAAGGGGATGATATAGCTGTCCATATTCACTCCTTACGAAGTGCCAGAGACGACGAACAACATTCACAATCAACCGGGGAAGTAAAAATGTGTGCGTGTAAAAGAAGTTGCTGCCCCGTTGTTGGAATTCGTGTGCAGCGTCAGATCGTTAGTACTTGCACAACTATATAACTGCTGCTGAAAGGATGGACAAAGTAAGTATTGATTCTTTGCAAGCTTTGATTTTGTATTTTACTCGATGTATTACATTACATTGCATGGCTGGTGATTTGTTGTCGACACAACTCATGCTCTTTGCTGTTCTTTGTAGTTTGCAAGTTCGCCTGTCTTGAGAACTTGAAGCAGAAGCAGCGCTGTCATTCAAATCTTTTCCAACGCATTCGTTCTCTGCTTCTTCCGCCTCCAACATCAACACAACAACCAACACCACCATGCTGCATCATTATCATCGCCATCTTCTACGGTGTTTACTATCAACTTCTATCTCTATTCCTCCATCTCCATTCACCAAATAAAAAAATACTACACCCACCACATCACAATCTCATCACCTCTCACTCCTTATTCAACTTGAGACTCAAAAAGATGGACCAAAAGAAAAACACCACATTCAAAAACAGCACTCTCAATATCGGCGGACAAAAGGCAATATTCACCGCAGTCGCCGGAACCCACAACTTCCAATTGGCCAACATGGTATCCACATAATCCTCATCCAATTGTTCCTTAATAGTATCCAGACTCTTGCCCTCCAGCACCCCCAGAAAGCCAAAGATGATAACAGTAAAGATTGGCGCTTGGACGAATTGATCAATAACGACTTTGATGGCGGTTGTGGAGGTGAAGGGATCTTCGGTGGGTGGGAGTGCTCCGTCGAGGAGGAGATAATAAAAGTGATTCCATGGTGCTTGGAGGATGAAGCCAAAGAAGGCGAAGCGGAGGAAGCGGGCAATGTCGACTGATGATGAATCTGATTCATCGATACTACTATCAATATCTGTAGTAGTACTTGCTGTGGCCTGTTGGATCGCCTGACCGGATAAATCGGCAGCTCCTAAAATAACACCGGCAGTGATACTCTTGACTAATAATGGATTTGCTTCGAGTGCATCGAGATAGGAATCCCATGCGTCTGTGATGCCGCTGCCAAGTTCGGCCAAGTTGAGACATGTCGATGATACATGATGTTGTGCGTTCGATGATGATGATGATGATGATGGAGAGGGAAGGTTTGTTGTTGTGAGCAGTGTTCTTTGATAACTGAGTGGAGCGTAGGTAGATTGTTGCGGTGTCATGAATGCACTTGTGAGGCCACAGCCGCTTAGTAATAGTAAAGTGCTTGATGCTGATGCTATTGTCTTCATGGTTGCGGTCTATCTCAGTATGAATGGTGCGTTGGTTGTGTTCAGCATAAAAGCTAGAGAGGTTGGCGTTGGCCGCCCGCGGCCGGCAAGTTTGCTCGCTGGCGCCGCTTTGAGCTGTGAGTCAGCCACGATGGTTACACATAACGAACTTGCCGATTATGTGTCTCAAGCTCTGTTTATATTTAACATAATCACAAAAATAGACAAAAGACGAGGTAGAAATATTAAAAGTATGAACCGTCGAGTACTAAGGAATTAGTATCGTACGTACTTCTCTCTCGCGGAATATTTTTTGCTCGTTTGAGACAATCGTTGCCCCGTCATTGGTATTATTAATTCCTACGTCTCACGACGCGTAGGCAGAAAAAAGCCGATTTGAGGAAACTTGGTTGACAAAAAATGGTGTCTAATTTGTGTCGACCATGACGTCCAACACAGCAGCACCACCCGTCGCTTTAAACCAAGACAACATACCAGATGATTTCATATGCTCGATCTGCATGACGGTACCCGTCGATCCAGTAATCACTCCCTGCGATCATGTATTCTGCATAGAGTGCATTCGTCAAGCTCTAAATCAGAATAACATTTGCCCCATTGACCGTCGGCCATGCACGCACCATCAGGTCAAACGACTCGATGGACTTGGATTGCGTGTATGGAGCGGTATTCAGGTGAAATGCGGTGGTCATGATAACGGATGTGCCTGGAGAGGATCTATTTCAGATTATGCGGCACATACTCAAAATTGCACCGTGAGCCGAGCGTCGTCGTCGGCGGGGGACAACAACAACAACACTGTTACAATTAATTCCTTGGTGGAACAACTGGATACTGCCAATGCAGAGATTGCAAATCTGAAACATCAACTCGCCCAGGCGGAGACAGCCAGCTCGGTAATAAATGATACCGTCACTCTTATGAGTGGTCAAATAGAAACTCTCCAGCTTGCACTCAGCCATCGTCCAGATGTGCCAAAGTTATTCCATGACCATTATAATTTTGATCGATATGATGTAGTACAATTATCTCAGCTCATATCCAGATATTTGGAAAATAAGCCGGGCAGGATTGACGCCAATAAAATTTACAATTGCGTACGTACATGCTATACTGATTTGGAGAAGGGGTACAGTGATAATCCTCCGCATTTATATACGGATGTGAGGATGTTGCTTGCCACGTGTTTGGCAAGTACATGGTTCTCAAAGAATCAAATGAATAGTATGAGGCAATGGAACAATTATTTTGGATGATGATGATGTTGAGAATATGGACTTGAAAACAGTGTATAGATTACACACTCTTTGGATGATCTATAGTGAACCTCTTCTAAGTAAGACGAAGAAGATGGAAAGGGGGCAATGACAATGAGCTCACTAGAGTGCGAGTGGCACTGCCCATAAGAGCAAAGGGGTGTACTGTAAAATAATTAAGTACATTTTATCTTGATAAGTTTAGTCTACTTTCGAATCATTCACAAGAAGACATGCTTGTGGAGATAGAAGCAATGCATACTGAAAACTGAAGAAGTTGCGCTGAATGTGTTTATTTCCTGGTTCCCTGGGAAAAATAAGTTCAGACGCAACAACGTAGCTGCCTTATCTCTCGTCTAATTTCAATGTACTCGGAAAAAAAACAAAGCGTGTGTTATTGACAGAAATAGAATTTACGATTGCGTACGCTCATGCGTTACTGATATGGAAATGGGCTACAGTGATAATCCTGAACATTATAATGAAGATATGAGGGTGTTGCTGCCACATACATGTTTGGCTAGTTCCTGGTTCTCAGAGAAGCAACGTCGTAATATAGAGCAATGGAACAAGGATCATTTTGGATGATAATTTGTATGCTGACGGGATAGCATTTTAATGTCTACATCGAACATCTTGTCGCTGGTCAGTTGGCGCTTGCACAATTTAATCTCGATTGACTTGAGGGGTGAGTTATGCAAGCCTCATTGCTCCACATCTGTATCTGCTCCATCGTTTGAGTAGTTCTCAAAGTCTTGCTCATCCTCATTATCTAATTCTTGCTTGGACCGGGAAGAATTTGAGTACGAATTCTCTTCGTCAGAAGATTCAATCTCTTCGCCAGATTCATCGTCCAACCCATCCGCTACCGCTAATTCGTCTCCGAGTTTGGCATCTACTTCTCCATCTCCATCATCTTGCAGATCATCATCTTCTATCTCGTGTAGACTGATACTCAAGTGTGTTGCGTGGAGCATTCCTTCCGGAAGTGTTACAGCTAAAGATTCTTCGCCGACATCTTCTTCTTTCTCCTCCTGCCCTTTTGTCCATTCTGCATGAAAGTTGAACCCTCCTCCGTCCTTCTTTACGAAAAGACGCTTATTCTCCTCATCCAGCTGTTTCAACATCTCAATTGCATCGGCATGTTCACGCTTGAGTGATGCAAAGTCCATGAAATAAGAGTCTGTCGACTTCTTCGTTGGCTTCTTCTTTTGTGAAGACAGCTTGCCTTTGGGCAAGGTTTGCTTAAACTCAACGCCATCACTATCACTCACTTTCGATCGATTCGAGTTATCTCCATTTTCCTTGCCTTCGCTGCTGCCACGGCTGCTACGGCTGCTACTACTGTCACTACTCCGGCTGTTATCTCGAGCAAGATTTACTGATATGTTGGAATCCTTGTTTTGTTGTCTTTGTATAGCATTTGGCTTGATCTTACTCGTAGTTTCCTCCTTCTTCTTTATCGAGTTGATAGTCCCCTCCTTCTTCTTCATCGAGTTCATAGTCCGGCCAGCATCTGGACATGGGCCGACCTTGAGCCCTCCTCCAGATTGCTTGCTCACTTTGACTTCGACATCCTCTTTTCTCTTCGTGACATTCTCTCGGGCAGGAGCAGGCTTGCGACGATTCAGTTCTATACTATCTATTGCATACTGAGACACCAATGGCAATTGTTTCTTCTCTGGCTCATCAGCATTATTTGCCTCTCTTTTTGCTTTCGTTCGGCTTTTCTCCGGAGCTGTCGTAGAGGACGATTTCTCTAGTCTGAGCTTCAATCCACATTTAGTAAACTCATACGGTGTAGCAGCACAACTAGTATCTACCAGAAAGCCCTTCTTTTCATCTCTTCTCTTTGCTTCCCGTTTTCGTTGCCTGATCTGTTCTTTTCTTCTCTTTTCCAATTGGCTTGCTTGCCACGTGTTATGCTGCATTGATTGATTGATGCTGCCTCTTATATTTTTCAAGCGAGAGAGTCGCTTTTGTTCTGCGTAGTCGACAACTTGCTCATTCCAAGCCCACCATTTGAGGCGGCTTTCTTTTTCTTTAACCACTCATCCATGTTGAAATCGAATGATGGTTAACGTGTCGATCTGGGGAAGCACGAGGTATTGTAATGCGAATTCAAATCCAATTTTTACCTCCCTTCTCGACCTCGACTTTGGAGAAAGAAGTCAGATCTCGGCTTCTCCTGTTCTAGATTACGAATCAACAGAAAGAAGAAAATTTGCAGCGGTTTCGAGCGGCTTGCTGTTGCTCAACACACCATGCTTCCTCATCACACTTTGCTATTGCTTTTGCAAGAAACCATCGCGAAGAACAGGAAAGTATCTTGCAGAGGCGTTCCCGCCCTTTTGGGGGTTCCCGGAAATTTCGCTTCTAGCACCTTGCACGAAGTGCTTTGTCCAACTCTTTTGGGACTTCCTTAGATTTTGTAGTCTCCACAAAGTTATCCGATGGACAGCACCCTCCATCGATACACTTTCCTCCTTCCTAATCTACCTGCAAGATCTGCTTCCTACCATGCTCTCCTGTTGACAGCAATGGCCCATATTAATGAATCCAACGCCACGGATCAATAGTAATGGTAGTTGTTAGTCGATTGTTGCTGCTGGGTTCATGAATTTATTGTTTATACCATGCTCTTATCTACTACACACTTGGTCGATATTTTCCCCGGAAATTTGCTTCTAGCACCTTGCACGCAGTGCTTTGTCCCACTCTTTGGGACTTCACATATCACATAGACAAAGATTTTGTAGTCTCCACAAGTTATCCGATGCCGATGGACAGCACCCTCCATCGATACACTTTCCTCCTTCCTAATCTACCTACAAATAGATCGGAACTTTGGGCCCAAATAAGTTTTAGGGAGGTCGGTACATACGGTCTTAAGAAAGTACTTAAGGTTGCAAGTCAGCAGGAAGCCTAGTGTACATTGCTGGGATGACTTGGAGTGAAATGTTATGTTCAACACATTCCCATCCAATAGCAAGATGATCACCACCTATTCCTTCTTTGTGAATCGCTTCAAGGTAGTACTCCTTCCCCGCCTCAAGAATTTTTTTCCCCCTTTGTGATGAATACTTTTTCCATTGCTTGACGTTAGTCCACCCATTTACATATGCAATTCTTTCCTTATTGGCAGGATCTGTGTCAGTGCTCAGGTTCAACTCGGAGTAATCGTCCGAAGCTATGTACAAGTCCCACTCGCAAGTCACTGGTGGCAAGATGTGTGTTTGCAATCGCTGGCCATAGCAGTTACTAATGTCCCTAACTTCAAGAGTAGAAGTCAAGATCAGAGAATTAGAGGGGGTGGAAGGGTATGATGGATGATTTACGAGTGCTTCAAGTTCGTCGGAGCAGAGGGCGAGTTGAAACCATTGTTTTAAAAGTGCACCACGGGTAACTGAAGGGCTGTATGAGGTTGAAGGGTAGGTCGAAGGTACCCGCCGATAGAGATGGCTCAGATGATGGTGTCTTTGAGATCGAAGGGTTGGTCGAAGGTATCGCCGATGGAAGAAGAGATGGTTCAGATGATGGCGCCGCCGATGGAAGAAGAGATGGTTCAGATGATGGCGCCTTTGAGATCGAAGGGTTGGTCGAAGGTACCGCCGATGGAAGAAGAGATGGCTCAGATGATGGCGCCGCCGATGGAAGAAGAGATGGTTCAGATGATGGCGCCTTTGAGATCGAAGGGTAGGTCGAAGGTACCACCGATGGAAGAAGAGATGGTTCAGATGATGGCGCCGCTGATGGAAGAAGAGATGGTTCAGATGATGACGCTTTTGCTGACTTTGACATAGGCACCCTAGAGGATTTCGGCCCCTTAGACTATTTCCCTTTTGCTCCAGTAATAGCAGAAGCTTGGTTCTTTTCAATGCTCTTGTTCTTATTTTGCCACACCCCAATCCCTGTTCCAGCAGCAACCATTACCAACAACGCAGCAGCTCCTGCATACTTTGACGTTTTATTCCAGCTCCGATGCCAATAGTAGCGTGGGCGTGGATGATTAGCTGCTACTGCAGTACCTTCACCATCTTGACCTTCAAAACCTGCCTCGTGATCCCCTTCGTTGTTCCAGTTCCAGTTCCGCCAACTCCAACTAGCCTCAACTTCCACTCCTGCTCCTGCTCCTGTATCAGTGCCTCCATCGGGGTTTGCAGTTTCAGAAGGGGCAGTTTGCTCAAAAGGGTTACTCGTAGTCATAGTATATTTGATGATGGCACACTGTGACTATGTTATGGTTATGAGAAAAAGTCAAGGTTAGCAATGAATGATTTGCGCAGCCATAGCACCAAAACCAAAGTCGCTAAGCCAGCGACAGCGAGACGTCCGTGAGTCGTGAGACTGTGATTACAACTTCGCTGTGCCTCTACCTCTAATATCGGCGCATGTTGAACGAACACACTGACACTGCACCAGCATAATTCAATGATGAGCCCCGCTCAGCAATCACGCCTCCTGATATGAGATAGCCATCGCAAAAGAAAAGCAAAAGAAACTTACCTATTCACCTATACTCTTGTGAATACTCTTGATATAATCGAGCAGCGATGGAAACAACAGTCAACAGCAACACACCTCTAAAAAAATTATGTACTGAGCAACAACGGCCTTCAACTAACAGGGCCACGAAACCTCGATTTTTCGATTCAAACGAGGCCAAAAATTCAGTAAGACTACATGCTTTCTGATTCACGGGAACCTAACCCCTAACTTTAACCTTAACATTTCACTTTATGTTCCCAGTTTTGCGAGCGTTAGCGAGGTTTGCAACGAGAAAGAGAGCTGGAGAGAGCCGCTGCAGATCCTGAATCAGTACATACTTTTTAGAAGTAATGGTATGTAATGATACGTACCGTAGGTAACGTGCGCTGAGATTGACAGCAAGGTTAAATAGACAAGACAACCGCCTTTTCAGATTCAACCTCCTCCGCTGTTTACGTATGAACATTTGGGAAACAACAGAACAACTCAAATGCCCCTTCTGCAAACAAGACTTCGACACAAAAGGAGACCATCTATATCAATGCAGCCACCTCAGCAAACAATTCAAAACGAAGATGCACAACAAATGGAGAGATATGTGGCACAAAGAGATGGAAACACTCATTCCCTTCATCCAACTCACAGACACAAAAATCTGTAAAGAAACTACAGGCTTAGTCCGCAGCATCAAAAAATCCAACATTAAACCATTCGACACCCATTTCAACCTCCCAATAGTCTCAAACGAGAACCACTTCAGATGCAAACTATCTAAAATTGGATTTGACATGGTCACATGCAACTCTGACACTTGCCCTTCTCCATCCCGAGGTGGAAGTAACGCTAAATCAAACAATATCGTCGCGTCACTCCTTTCGGCAGAGAAGATCAAGTTTCAAAGAGGCAGAGGTTCAAATGCATCACGCACCGACAGCTCATCACAAATAACACTCACCGGAGAACAAATCATCGGAGAACTTTACTCAGATAACATGCAACTACTTCCTTTTGCAATCAGCCCACTAGGACTCTTCGGACCTACAATTAATTACTTCCTATACGGCAGCGACTACAAAACACTCCACAACATCGACAAGTCCAACTTTCCAAACGCATCCAACATGGCTCACCAAGCATTCACTAGAACCCCATCAAACATCCTAGAACGAGCTGATTCAATTTGGAAATCGAAACAACGAAACTACCATTATGGGGGATCCTACAAAAGCCCAGATCCAAGCACCTACTACACACAAATATTCGGGAGAACGGTTTGTAAGGCAAACGGCTCAGCAGGACTAGCTGCCATTCAAGCACTTTATGAGAGCAACAATGGCCCGATAACAGCGTCGTCACTTAATGATGACCAAATTTCATATTTATTATTCAGTACAGGTGGCAGATCTACTTCACAAAGAAGTAGCTCTCAGTCGACTCAAGAGTCTTCTCAGCCCCCCCAAAAGCGAAGGCGTATCCACGATTCTTTTCTTGTTTGCAATACCAGTGATACGTAGTTTACCGTAGCACAGAAATAACCTAAAGCCCACACACAACGATTTGCTGCATGGGCTATTAACGTTTTACTGCTAGGTCCTCTAGGTATCGATACAACTATTGGCTTGGTCATAATTGATCGTCTTCAAAACACACAATCTGCCAGGCAATAGTAATTTCCGAAGGCACTCTAGATTCCTCTCCAACGTTAATCTTGCAAGCCAATCATCCTATCATCGAGACATCAAAGTCAGTCATTCCAACAATCCACGGATGCAACAACGCCTCTTGCGCCGTAAACCTCTCCCGTGGATCCTTGGTTAACAAACTCTTGATGAAGTCAATACACTGCAAAGACTTGTTGGACCATCCCATAAACGAAGGAAATTCCACATTTCCCTCGGCAATGGAGGCATATATCTCAGGATCGGTATCTCCATCGAAGGGAGGATAGCCGGCTAATAGGATGTAGGCTATAACTCCAATGGACCAAACATCTGTTGGAGAGGAGTAGTTGCACTTGAGAAGCTCTGGGGACATGTAGTAAATAGTGCCACGGAACTTGGATAGATTCCTATCGATTCCGTGACGATGCCTTCTTGCGAGACCAAAGTCAATCAATTTGATAGACGGGGATTCCTCATTGGTGGAATCATCAAGTAGAATGTGTTCTCGGGCTTGACATCTCGGTGGATAATCCCATTGGCATGCAGATATGCCACTGCCTCCAGGAGTGACTTGATGATACGTGCCGATGACCGCTCATTGAAGCATCCTTGGCGATTGTGTTGAAACACTGCTCGATTCTATCAAATAGTTCACCAGAGCACTTTTCCGTGACAATGTGAACATGGTGTGCATCCTCGTAGCAGTCAATCAATCGTATGATGGAGGGGTGTTGGACAGATGCAAGCAGGTCAATCTCCCTACGGAGATGATGATGAAGACTTGTATTCTTGGCCTTTTCGATGGATTTGACAGCGAATAATGTGTTGGTTCGAATATGGACGCATTCTCGGACGACGCCGTAGCATCCAGTGCCTAGAATGGTGGGTAGGATGATGTAATCGTTGAGGATGTTGGATAGACGGCCACATGTGACGGGGGGTAGAAGTTGAGCGGCTGCTGCTGCCCTTCATCTTGGACGGCATAAGTGTAAGTTGAGGACGAAGAGGAGGCAGAAGAGGACGAGGAGACCGAGCTGTCTGATGGGCATGACGTGGAAGCAGCAGGCTGGTGCTTGAGGGTGTCATGAAATGGCTTTACAAGATCACCCTCTTTGGCGCTTTCGTCTTCGATGTCGCTG